>JAUTXW010000434.1:0-21387 GCA_030620095.1 Kuschelorhynchus macadamiae
ATGAACACACTACTAGGCTATAGAATGGATGACGATAATATACATTTTACTGCTATTAAATACTCACTGCGCCACAGTCTTTAATAAAAATAGTTATCGTAATACATTACCCCAATACGCAATAATAGGTATCGATGTATTTAAAATCCGGTACTTGTTTTAAAGAAATACCATGTTATTTATTTTAAACATAATTTATCTCGAGAAAAGTTTACTTTACCAAAATAAAAAAAAATCAATTTTATGGAATAAAAAAAACTAATAGCTATTATTCCCATGAATACCATGCTGAAACTGTACCAGCTGTATTTCAATAAGAAAATGCATTTTTACGATTTATTAAGTTGTATGAAGTTTAATAAATTTATCTGTTGAAGGTTTTACATATATTTACAAAAAAAAAAACATTTTCTTTTAAATAAAATTCACGGGGCATTTTACTTTAATAAAAAAACGAAACCGATGATTCATCTCGCTATATTTTTACATTTCTTAAAAAGCTTTATATATATATTTATATATATATATATATATATATATATATATATATATATATATATATTTGCCATATTTTTGACTTAGTGGGACGTTAAAACAAAATCACCAAAAAGATAAATACAATGCAAAAGAAGTATGAAGTATGTATCCCAACTAAATCCTAATCAAATTGTTAACTTTATATTTTTTTAATATGCGAACAAAAGTTCTTTACTATGACCAAGTTTATCCAAATTTGGCATGCAAGCGAAATTAATCATTGGTGGTGGACCACACATCAAAGTTATTGTATCATCAGAAGGGGGGTAGAGATGTTGTCGAAGCATATCTTCATTGATGAAACCAGTGCTGTAGTTCCAACCTAAAATTAAGAATCTCTGTTAGTACTCAAAAATAAATGAGAAACTTATACTGTTATACTGCATTGCCATGTTTTTTTTTAAAATTGGCAATTGGCATCACGACCACGTTATGTTTAGACTGGTTTATAGATGAATACAAAAAAGTCTCAAGTCTCTGTAGTCATGGGTAACACTGCGTTGAATAGCACTTTTGTGCTGACACCTTTTTGTGTGTCATGTGTGTTGAAACATGGCTCATAAATATAATGTAAGACACTAGTAACTCTCACAGATGGCGGCACGCCACACTGGACGACAGCCGCGGTCGATTTGGATTGATTCGACTCATCCGCTCGATATCAGCATCGTACACGATATCATCGCAGCAGGCAGACGTTGTTGTCAAATACCAACTTTTGTGTTGTTTTAGGTAGTAGAGGTAGAAGTTTATCATTGTAATATTGTGAAATATGACAAATCAAGCAATAAAACTTTGAAGAGTTAACATATTTTATTTATCTTACTCATAATTGAGAAACATTCGTACTAGTACTACATATATAATTATTCTGACAGGTTTAAAACTAATATTTGGTAAAAAATAGGAAACTTGAACAGCAAATAAAAAAAAAAACGTCAAATTGCGCAGAAAACATAAAACTAATCGTTATTCAATCAAATTATAACTTAAAAATATCACTTGAGATGTTTTATTTGTTTTTTGTCTCTCTCGTTTTTCATTAACTACCTGTCCTGCTTTCGAAAACACTCTTTCGCTCGGTAGAGATGTAGCCGTAATACACAATCTTGTTTTCATAATTTGGTATAATTTTGGGTAAATATGTTTCCTGTGATGCCACCAGATAAATGGATCTTGACATACCCCTGAGCTATCTTTTCTTGGTAAAATAGATTCAGTTAAATATTTATCTACTTCGACAATAGCAGATGCTCTTGGATTATTAGGTTGTGAATATTGTTGAAGTTCTATATCAAAATCTTGCCATAAACCCTGAAGTATATCTTCCTTAGCAGATGTAGAATGTTTGTCTTGTTTACCGTTATTTTGATTAATATTGGTATCACTTAGGTTTTCTGGAGCTACATGTAACAATTTGGTGTTGGCTACCTTTGTATATAATGTTACTACTGGTTGCGTATACTTATTTTCATCTATAAACCCAAATTTCTTAAATCGGGAGTCTAAGATGGTGGCTTGAGCTATTAAGTTGTTTCCTTCTATGTCTTGAAATCGGTTTTTTAGTTCCAGTTGAAGTTTTTTAATTACTTTTTCAACCTGAGGCGGGGTTGAATTTATATCAAAACTATTTAAATGTTTTACGATCTGCTTGTAATAAAATATGATAGTAGAGGCACTAATACTTTTTTCTGCACTTATGGAAATTTTAACTAAATTAAATATTTTTATAGCTTGTTCTGCTAAAATCCATTCTTCATTCTCTAATTGACTAATCAATCGTGTGGTTTACAGAATCCAATCGCTTTTTCACAAGGTCAACCGTTTGATTGTAGAATGCAGGAATCAAGTAATTTGAAACGGTTTTTCTCGTAGAAATCTTGTAAGTAGGATTTAACAAATAAAGCAGACCTTTAAATTCCTCATCTTCAACTATGCTAAAGGAATGATATTCCTTGGTTATCATGCAAATTAACTGTTCGTCAATTTCTTTTTGTTTATTTATTGATAGGGTTTTTGAAAGAAGCTAGTTATGGTTTGAGATTTACTTACACTTAAAGATTTTGTTGGTTGACATTGTTTCATGTTAGATGTAGGAGCCGATGATAATTCTGCCTGTTTTGTCGAATGCTGTGCAGATGCGTAGGAAGTTTCTATATTTTCTTCAAATGGAGGTTACCATACTGTTTGCTTACTGATTGGCTGTGTAGGATGCTTATTTGACATGTCGAATAGGTGTAGACGTTGATTTATTTTTCACAGAGAGCATTTGCCCGAAGTAAAGACATTTTACCTTTCCTTCGATCTCATCAGAAAAATGACTCCAGATCTGACTTTTTTTAGGTGCCATGCTGTAATAAAATTAAAATAAAATGTATCTCAATGAGCCTAATAAAAATAATAAATATTCATACCTTTAGTGATTATTCTTTTTCCTATTTATGACAAAAATTTAAAATTAACTGGTTCAAGTCCTAATCTTAATCACTAGAGCCACTTATTCGGTCAGGCGCACTACTTATACAAACTGTATACAAAATTAAAACAAACCGCTTATCGTGTGGTTTACAGAATCAATCACCGATTTTGTGACCCAATCTTGCCATTTAACCACTCACTGAAACATAAGACTAATCTCGCCAACCTTTACATTAAAAAAAAATGCTTTAAATTAAACGAGTATTTTCATATTATATGTTATACATGAAACTACGCTAAAAGATTATTGAAAATCTATTTTTGAAGCTTTTTTGTTATGACAGAGTGTAATGTGGAGGTAATTATACATCTCGTTTAATAAACAATTCCAAAAAAATCCGCAAGGTGATTTTGTCAAATTTATGTTTTTTTTTTAAATTTTATGTCTGTAGTTTAAATACGAAGTCCGCATTGACGAGTTTTTTTATTGTTGTTCAAAGAACGTATAAGTAGTTTTTATCAAAAGTAGAAATAGTTATTAAGAATTATATTAGTAATTAGTATTTAGCTTTTCTGAACCCCAAAATCTGAAAATCAAACATCGTTAGAATTCAAGATTTGGCTGTACAGAGTGTCCGGATTTCTTTTTTATTATAGGGTATCTCGGTTATTTTTAAAGATAGTGACTTGCGGTTTTCGCGAAGTAGCTAAACTTATTGATGAAACGAGCCGTAAATGAAATTTTTATAGTCACCATAGTTTTTGAGATACAGGGTGATTGTGAAAATGTTCAATTTTCAGCCACCCCCTATCTTGGTTATCCCGTAACTAATCGCGAAAAACTGATTCCGGTAGTGTTTTTTTTTTCGTAGAATCCATTAGTGTGCATATATTTTTTTCTAGAAGGTACGTATTTTAAGAAATAACTCAAACTTGTAATTTTCAAAATGTATATAATTTTATAGTTCTAATTTAAATTTCTCGATATGTTTTAGAACAGGCCATGAAATATCTAACTGATCCAAATCCAACTCAAAACATAATTAATGAAGAAATTTAAAAAACAGACGGATTACTTTAACACCCCGCCTAAGTTCGTGCATCAGGGATCGACACGCCAGCCTTGAACTTACCAAATTCATCGACAGTGTCCGAGTAGAGAATTAGATGGCGGAAACTCACCATGTGATGAGAGAACGTACGAAACGCAGCTCGAGATAGCGCAACAGTTAAAAGAAATAGCTTATAGCCTAGCATCCCTGAAGACAAATGAAAGTAAACCTTAAAAATTAAATCTTACTTTTAGTGATCTTGAATACGAAGATTCAAGGCTATTTTTAATTCAAGTAGGTAACCACGGTAGTGACAATAATATTCTCGATCCGGATGATCAATTGGAACTTATCAAAAATCAATTAAGGGAGGACGCTCACAAATAGGCAGTATCTTTTTCTCGCTATAAAATAAATCTTAGTCAATTCTGCAAATGTTTTGTTGCTAAGTTCGGTAACTTGGACAGAATTGCGAGTTGGTGAAAAACAGATATCGTCAGAAATATCACAAAAGTTTATCTTCAGAAAATTCGCACTGTTCACACGTTTGGAGCCAGATTGTGGTGAACAAAGTTTAATCTCATTTCTCATTCGACAACTTTTACCTGAGTGAGAGTAAAACATTTCCAAAATATTTCTGAATTAATCAATTTAACTTCAACACTAGAAAAATATTTGGTTGAGGAAAGAGGAAGTCTATACTCCCCCCAGACAACCAAACGTAAACCGAAAATAAAACAAATATTCCCCTAAGAGAAACTTAAATGCGCAAAGCACCACTCAGACTCGATTAGGGACTACAGTCCAAACGACTCAAAGAACATTTAACCAAAATGTAGCTACAGGGTATAAAAGTTATAACTCACAAAATCAACCTACGGGTTTTCATCGAAATCAACCTACGGAATTTAATAGAATTCAACCTACGGGATTTAATAAAAATAATCGCAATTTCAATAATACAAATTTTAACAAAAACAATAATAACTACAATGGGAATAGCGGGGCAATCCCAAAAAGAAATCCTAATCCTTAAAACTCAAACCAATAAATCCGATTCCAGAACCCAAATAATAACAATTTTAGAGGAAATAACCCTTAGAGTAACCAAAAGCAAAATTCTAATTTAACCAAAATTCAAATTATCCTTCGAGTAATAATACTATTATTATTTAACGTTAACCCAAATTTCCGATTTAAATTGATTTAGAGTTGGAAGAAATTCGGATTTATTTGAAGTCTTGTTTTCGATAAAAAAAATTCAAATAAATTAATTCCTGGAAAACGGCTACAGATAGGTATAGGGAAGTATTTAGAAAAGTTGCTCAAAAATACTTGTAGTTTCTTCTTCAAACGAATGGTTGTTGATGGGTTTGGTGACAGGTGCAATTATTGTCCTGTTACATGCACTCCAAAAAAGATGTCAAAAACAGCTGAGAATAACTATCCAAAAAGAAATTTACAAGAACGAGCTTACAAGATCTCAAAAATATATAGGAGAAGAAGAGGCATAATTTTTTTTTTAGGTTATTAGAAAGGTGAACAGCAGAGCGCATGTGGAAAATGGGAATAAAATAAAACAATAAAATGTGTTTGTGTGGAAAGAAAATTGTAAGAATATTATTATGGGAAAAGAATTGTAAAAACTGTAGAGGTAACTAATTATATTACTATTTACATTATATTGTGTATATTTATGTATCAATATAATATCAGCTATAATATTGACCCAAATTACAAGTATATTTAATACTGTTTACATATACATTTTTTTAATGGGCGATAAAGTTAAACAGATTTTTCAGAATTAAATACTGAAATGTCTATTATTAATAACAAAATTATTAGTACGAGAAATCGTCAAAACGTGCAAAAAACTTTATCACGAAATATTAGAATTGAGCAAAGAACATATTACCCAGACTCCTTTAGACAAAAACATGACTTCTTTGGTGTGAAAAATTGCGGTGAGACTTTTACTTATTTTGGAAAGGACAGAAGAAAGCATTAATAAACTAATTGATGCAATAGAGCTGTATGATGATATGATTAATAACGAAAGTAAAATGCAATTAATTAAATTTGATCATAAAACGCGGCTATCAACTAGTGCGAAATTTAATTCTAGGTACAATACCGTAAAAGACTTAATAGATGATATAAAACAACACCTTCTTACTAAAAAATCGGATACCGCCCTCCAGTCAAAATTACTTCAAGCTAGGCAAGGGGGAAAATCTATTGAAGATTTTGGCAGAGAACTAGAAATGCTCTATGCTAATTTACCTATTTCACAAGCGGACGATAACACGATCTTACGACATGCTAACACCTATTAACGAGAAAATAGCCGTAAAAAGATTCGCTGACGGCCTTCGAAACCAAAAATTAAGTACGATTATATCAACAAGAAATGTTACCTTTGAAGGACACGATTAGATCGGCACAGGTTGAGGAAATGTCTCAAAATAACAACTGTGATTAAATTATGTCAGTATCCCGGCGGGATAGAGGAAAATTTTCACCTGGTTTGTTTCATAATAGAAATTTTTCTCAAAATAATTACCTTCGCGGTAGTAATAACACTACAATTTCAAGAAAATTCTAGAGTACGGGGTCACGGTAGTTTCAATTACACAGGTAGGCGACCGCGCGGACAAAACAATATAAATTTTGCTGAGTTATCCACTACCCAGATCAGGAACAAAATACTGACAATAATATACGGGATCTTTCAGACAATTTTTGGTCGAGTCGAATTGTTACATATTCGAATAATTGCTCTAATTCGGTAAGTTTCTTGGTAGATAACAAAATTCTTGAAAGAAGTCCCTGTTTCTTTGTGTGCTATTAAATCAACAAGTTTAGACGCAAATTTACAGTTACATAGAGACAAAAATTAAGATTAATGGCATAGGTGGATATTTAGTTTTGGAAGGTTATGGTTTTTTAAAACTAAGGGTAGGATATATAACATTTGATGAAAAATTATTATTTCGACAAAAGTTTCTCACTCTAATCTTACACATGCATCTAACCGCTCTTTTCTGAAGGATAAAAATTGAGTTGAAGAGTTGCCTTGAACAGGTTCCCCAAAAACAAATTCCGTACCTAAGGCAAGAGTCGTTTAAAGCAAAGTATGTGTTTCTAGATATGGTATAAACTAATCACTCTCAATGCATAGCAGTTGGCAGACAATTTTTTGCTTAACTTTTCAATGTGACTCTCAAATTTTAACCTTTTATCGACATAAATAACCAAAAATTTATTCTCTGTCAGACAATTTAACGGAGAGTTATCAACGGATACTTCATTACACGACATTTTACAAGTTTTGTACTTTTGTTTGTATTTAATGTAAGATGGTTCGCGTCACACCACCTCTTTATGGTAAGTCTCTATTTACTAAAGCATTCAAAACAATCACATTATTACTATGCCAGAGGACAGTGACATCATTAGCAAACAGAGTAAACGTACCCGATATTTTTACCGATGACAAGTAATTGATATATAATTAATTATAGGAGGCGCAATGGCCAAACCAAAAAATGGAAAAATTCCAGTAAAAATTTTAAATACCCGCGAAAACGAAGTGTGTTTGAAACACTGTATACTAAATACAGAAAAATTGAGTGAGTACATGGTTTGTCATTATTCCAATGAGAATGTGTCAGTCAAGCGAATAAAAAATATGTTTAACTTGCTAAAAATAAATTATTTAAATAAAAAAGAACAAACCTCAATAGAAAATATCTGTACTTCACCAACTTATGTTAAGCCCTATCAACCGCTTTATTCTCAAAAAGAGGGAATAAACAAGCATATCATCAAAATGCTTGAGGACGATATAATTGAGAGTGCGCGAAGTGAGTAGTCGACATCATCGTCTTCCGAAAAAGACGGATGCAAGTGGAGAGAAAAGGGCTACACTTGTGATTGACTACAGATTGGTAAATAAAAACTAACAGATCAAATATGGCATTTAGCTAACATTAGTGAAATTCTAGATTCTCTTTCAGGAGTAGTATATTTTTCTCATTTAGACCTAAGTCAACGCTACTATCAGGTAGAGCAGAAAGTATACAGATTTACCACAGATCTTAGACAATGGCAGATGAAAAGATTGCCTATGGGCTTAAAAACGAGCCTCGATGCTTTCTCAGTAGTCACGGTGGGTTTAAATTATAAAAAATGTTTTGTTAATCTTGATGGTCTTATAGTTTTTGGTAGAAATTTAACAGAGCACAATCAAAATCTTATAAATGTTTTTTCTAGACTGAGAAAAGTAAATTTAAAATTAAATTTATTAAAATGCGAATTTTTGAAAAAACAACTTCTTTATTTAGGACATTTTATCTCAGCTGATGGCATTTTGCTTGATCCAGTTAAAGTAAAAGTTTTAAAAAATTATCCAGTGCCTAAAAATACATACGAGGCAAAGAGCTTTTTATTCTGGATTTTGCCAAGAAATCGGTAGCTTTAAACAAGTTAGGTAGAAATGAGTGATTCTTGTCTGTTTTCTGAATATTAAAGCGTATTGAAAACACTAAACACACACACACATATATATATATATATAAAATAGAAACATATTTACAAATGACTGTTAACTTTCTTAATTTACAAAAACAAACGACAATATACATGACTGAATAAGGTCGGTCCACCGATAGTGGCTCGACCTGGGCGGTCCCGAAGGTCGGCTGCTCTATACCTACTTTGGTGTCTTAGGTCGTATTATTCCGTCGGGGTTGGAGAGTTTGAAAGTGGGCGTTGTCTTTTCGTCCGTCAGGATTGGATGGATTGCAACCCTTCCGTCTCTTGGACGCCCGTGACGTGTTCTGGCCCTTCGTGTTCTCGAATTGTCCCAACCCTTCCGTCTCTTGTATAGTCTCATTTGGTTCTGGTTCTTCGGGTTCTTAGGCGGTATTGGTACGTTCTGTCTCTTCCATCTCGGATGCGCTATTGTTAACTGCGATTCATCAGTTCGTTGAGCTCCTCATGGAGACTGTTTTTAAGGTATATCTCGTCCAGATGGATTTCTTGGTCATCATCGAGTTCGTTGCCATTGTATATGGTGTTTTCACATATGTCGGGATTTCCTTCGAGATAATCCTGCTGAATACCCTGTTCTAGTAGTTCACTAACTACTTCTGGAGTGGACTGCTCTGTTTTGTTGTGTTTCGGTTATACTCCTGGGGTCGTAGTGCAGAAACAGCACGTTTCGCTCATTTGTAGATTGTCTTATTTCAAACTCTTGTCTCGGATAGGGTTTTAAATCATGGATCACAACAGAAGCTGTTAATCGCACAGGTATCTGCTTCTCGGAACGCCGTCTGAACCATGAACGGGTCCTGGGTCTGGTGATTTGAGATACAACGTTGTGATGAGTCATCCATAAGGTGCAAGAGGATAGGTCATTTTCACAATACTCTTCACATCATGAGTCGGTTGTCCCTCTCTGTTGTCTGAGGTTAAGCTAACGGAATCTCATCTGGAACTTGCGTAACTGGTTCCGGCCACTCGTCTTCGTCACGAAAGCCAGGTGGCGGCATTATTGTACCGCCAAGCTCGTCTTCCATCAGACGGTTCTCCTCGTTTGGATTCTACGCGGGCACTACCAGTGGTGATACAGAAAGTGTGCCATTACTCCTTGGGATGCTTTCACTAGAGACCACGGGTACTTCTTGCGTGGGGTTTTGGGACTCCAGCTTACCTCGTCAACGTTCTTCATTGGCTCGATCTATTTGCTCGTCGATCTCGGTCTGTCGTCTCTCACACTCCATAATTTCATCTATTTCGCCATTATAGGTCAAATTGTCATTGTCCGATGCGATAACGTACTCGTCATCACTTTTAATCAAATCAAATCAAAATATACTTTATTGTCAAGAATCCAAAAAATTCTGTTGACAAACCATGTTACAAAGTAAAAAAAATCACACCAATAAGTTAAATGGAGTTAAAATTTAAGTTGCAATATACAATATATACATGAAAGTTGGTTTCATAGAAAAAAAAAGTAAAAAACAGTCAAAACGTAAAAAACAATATAAAAACAAAAAACATATAAAACAAATAATTGATAACACCTATGTTTAACTAAAGTAATTCAGCAGTAACATACACAACAGATCTAAACAATGGACAAATAATTACAATAGGCTGTCTGCATAAAACTCACCAACGTTATAATATACTTTATTATATTATATTATATTTTTTAGAAGTGCACTCTTTAAGTTTCTTCTAAAAATCTTAAGTGAGACGGCGTTCCTAATGTGAATTGGCAAATGGTTAAATATTTTCCGGCCCTCATAAATAAAAGACCTTTTCGTAAATTCCTTAGTGGGTATAGGCAGGGGTAGATAAGAAGCAAGTTGCAATGTTATGGTTATATTTAAATATAAGGGCAGAAGGTTCGAGGATGAAAAGGGAGGTGAGTGAGAATTCTCAGTGATAGAAAAAGAGGTCTGCAGGACTCCCTTTGGTGATCTTAGCGAGAAAACGAACAGCCTTCTTCTGTAATAAAAAAACGATGTTTAGAAAATTCTGGCTACTGGCAACCCAAAATGGAATGCCATACCTAAGATGGGATTCGAATAATGCGAAGTAGACTGATCGCGCCAACGCCGGTCCGAGTTTACTCCTAGCAATCTGCAAAGCAAGCAGACGAAAGTTTCCCACTCAGCCTCAAAATGTGCTCATCAAAACGGAGATCACCGTCTATGAAAACCCCTTTTCCTCTTTAAGAGGATTGCCATCCAGATTTAAGCCCTACATGTTACACCGAAATCCCACCACGCTTGTCTTTACAACATTAAAGGACAGTCTGTTTGAGTTGTAACGGTGTACTGTCGTGCGTTACGGTCAGACAATTTATCATGATAATAAATCTATATTTTTTTTAAGTAAACATATTTAGTATTTGATAATTTAAATATCTTATTATTTACAGACCTATATTGCGCGTAATTAAATTTTCTATTTTTATATTACTTAATTTCGAGATCACGCCATGCCATGCTGACGCCTATTTTTTTCTTTTTCTTTCAGCTCTACACCGACTTGCCTTGCCTTTTATTTTCCTACAAACTAGTTTTTTTTTAAAACTATTAAAATTGAAATCTAAAATTTCATATCATAATTTTGTCTTATCCATTTTGAAATCAGTACTTGGATTTCTGGATAAGTTTTTATAGCTAGACGCCTAACTAGCCGCCTTTAGAACTAGCCACTAGTTGCTAGATAATTTTTTGTTGTCTACCACAACTATTTATTTAGGCTTGCCTAAATTAAATATTTGATAGAATTCCGATCCCAATTGCATCTTAAATTCAATTTTGGTTCCGAGAAAATAAGGTCATCCCGGATATAATTCGTCATAAATCCTGTTCGAGAACCATTGAGGGAGAGGAGTAGGTAGGCCCTAAAACAAGAACTGATGCAGCCTTGGGCCGTCCACAAAGGTCGTGGGTTCTCCACCACGTGGCGCCAGCTATTAAGAGTTTCGGTGAGAAATTTCCATTTTTTTTTATTATCTAAAATTTTTTATTACTTTATTTCATTCGAAAATTTGAGTAATTAATTATCTTAACAGTGTTTAAATTACTGGCCAATTAGGGTACATATAATTTAATATTAGTGACCGTACAAATTATTTCACAAGAATTTTCCTTTTAATTATTGCTAATTTTTTTTAAATTATTAAATAATTCACCTACTACGTTGATTTTGAACATTTGCCTTAGTGTAATTTAATTATTTTGTAATAAATTTGGTAATTTGTTGTTTAAATAGGTTTTTTTTAATTTTGGTTAAGGTATAGATAATAATTTCAGAAGAAGGATTTTCCGCAAAGTCCGGCTTATAACACGGCAGCACATTTATTTCTTTTCTTATTGCGGATGGCGCCCTTTTAAAAACCTTACTTAAGCTGCGTGTTATAAGACGTGTCTTCTGAAAAGAATAGTGTATACATTCAATTATCGAAAAGAACAGAAAAAATAATTAAATTAGTTAAAACAACCCCGCCTGTCAACTCATGCCAGAGCCGGCAAAAGGAGCTGTCGTGACTAGGCCCTTTTAAGTGGTTTGCCTAGTAATATTATGTTCGTTAAAACACCCATACGTTACATAATTATTTTGGCGCCCAATTTAGGGTACTAAATTAATGCCAATTGGTACATTTTAAAATTTGCTATATTATGTGTCTGCATTAGTAGCTCGTCATATGAATTTTGTGACTCTTCATGAGATATGATTTAGTTATATTAACTGCCTGGATTTGACATTTACATAACTTGCAGTTTTACTTTCCTCTCAATTTAGCCTTGTAAAGGTGAAGGTTAGTTTTGGAATCTTCCTATTTTATAACAAGGGAAAAACCTTTGATAAGTTTTTCGTGGGGTGGGAAGTTGCAAATTTAATAATATCTGAATGTGACTTTTTTGACTATTGGTTATACATAGGTCTGTTTCATTCTGCCTTAAAGCAGATAAATTAATATGACATGTTTGGTTTTAATGTTTACCAAACTATTAATTATTTTGTCAAGAATCCCAAATTTGGACTAATTTATTCCCGATTGTGATATCTGAATTTGGTTTATTACACTTTAATATATTTTTTATGCCACATATTTTTTTTCTGGGTACGAAGTGTTGGGTGTTAGCTTGTTTCAAAACCTTTTTAGTATTAAAGCTTTAAATTTACATTGTCGGGAAGATCAGTATTGGGGGGCGAAAGTTGAACCGAAGTTTAGCATAGACTAACTTCAATTATGGGGTGCTTAGCTACTGGTACTGTTCCCAACCCGTCCTGGCATTTTCTGGGGGATTGTTGTCAGTAACACTTTATGCTACAGCCTATTATATGTTATCTAAATTTTTTCTCGCAGTTTTAGTCTAGTGGAAACTACATTTCACTCCCTATTGTTTGGTGGACTTTGGGGTTACAGTTATTTTTTTATTTTTACTTTTGAAAATAAATTAATTTGCATAACGTCTTATTATTTTTTGTTTCCACCTACCAGTTGACACTTTCTATTTAAGTGAGTATACTGTTTTAGATGTCTGATAGCGGCACCAGTTTTAGCAATTTTAAAGAGGTCAGTAAACGAGACTATCCCTGTCTTCCGGGTAATAGTGCAATACTGACTGGGTCCGTTCGACACCTAGAGGTTGACTCTTGTCAAAATTCTTGCTGCTCTTCTACAGGATTCCTATTACCTTTCTTATTGTTTCGTTGGTTGTACTATCGGGCATCGGGATTGTATATTTCATTTTTGATGATGGTGTTGATTGAAAATACAATGTATTTGTATATTTTTTTGCGCTACTGTTTTTATATTCCTTCAGTAGTGTTAACACTTACAACATTGGTTATCATATGGTAGTAGAATAGTTGTGCAAGTTTTTGCGTATCTTACGGTGATTGTTCGGTATATGTGCACTAAATTTTTCCGTGAGATTTTAGTTATTTTTCAAATGGAGGTCAGCTTAAAAGATCTACTTTTTACGCTTATGATAAATTTTATTTCATAAAGTCGTTTTCTAGCTAATCATAATTGAATATCTCTAACAAAATTCCGTGTTTATGTTTTAATAATACCCTGATCATGGTATTGTTTAATTAATGCTTTTGTCAGTACAGTTGATACTAGCTTATATACATAGTCAAATTTAGATGCTATTTGCTATACCTGGTTAATTATATTTCTACTGCATTTAGCGTTGATAATAATTTTAGATTACTTAATCACAAATTAAGGGTAATCTATTATTAATTTTTTTATGATTTTGTTTGAAAACGGAAAATAAGTTTCTGTTTATTGCTACGAGCAATTAATTTTTTTATTTTTATTATGATGATTCTGAGGGATTATCATTTAAACTTTTATTAGTTTATCATTGTTTTACTATATAAAGTTAATATAGCATGAATTTCAATTCTTATAGAAGTTTGCACAAACCTCACTCCTTAATTGGGATTTTTTTTTGAAGAACTGTGAAAGGTTTTATTGTTGGGATTTTTTTTTCAACTTAACTTAGTATCTTCTAATAGTAGTTTGTTAATAAATTGTTTTATTTGTATTATAAGGCTACTGTCGAAATACTGATGAAAGTTTTTTTTTTTGGAACACGATTACATTATGTGTGTTTATAAAAATTCATTAGAATTAGATCATAACTTTTTTCAGTTCACAGATCATAATCTTTTTTTATTAATATATTTTTTTGGGGGGAGAAGTAGTGTAACGGTGTACTGTCGTGGTTACGGTCAGACAATTTATCATGATAATAAATCTAATTTTTTTTAAGTAAACATATTTAGTATTTGATAATTTAAATATCTTATTACTTACAGACCTATATTGCGCGTAATTAAATTTTCTAGATTCAGTTAAGCTTGCGGTTGTACGTAAATAGGCTAATTATAATTATTGTGTATATTTAAGTTATTATATCATTATATTTCAGTATTTATTTGACGCTAAGGATGGATGAATTCTTCCATTTCAGTGATATCATTTTATTTTTGGATACCTACGAATCTCCCTCGTATTTGTATAAATTTGGCAGCCAATAGGCGACACGTTGTTCACCGCGTGCTGTAGACTAGTTTTTGGCTTTCCTTGTTCCTCTTAAGGCAGATTTAAAAATGCGTTCTTGTCGTACACTCAAATATTGCTTACTTCGTTGGCGAATAATTGCATGCATGTCGTTGATCATAATAAATACAAGGGGATTTGATATTTAATATTATTATCATTCAATTGAGAAGATAGCATAAAGTTTAAAACTTATTTTTCCTTGTTATTTTTCTGTTAATTTTAGTTTGTTGAATTATTTATATAACCTATAATTAATTGAGTTAATTAAATTGTTCTAGTATATATTTAAGCAATAGCTTTCCTTTTCAATTAAAATCATTTAAGTGTGCAAATCCACGCTATAAAATTTCTCGTGTTCATTTTTCGAACTCAAACCTCAAGCGCCACTGTGTAGATGACGCATCAATGTCGGAATCCGATTATTTTTTAATTTTTTCCAAAAAAGGCCATATAAATAAATTAACACATTCAATATTTAATTTTATAACATATTTATGTACAAACATTACAAAAAATCTATCAAATACTATGCAAATAAGTAGCTTCACTTTTAACGGAAAAATTCAAATATTTCAGAAAACGCTTAACAGTGACGCAACGTTGTGGTATCCCCTCCATCCCAAGCAAATAACTTTAGGAGTTTTACATTCCTTTGATAGAAAATTCAAAATATTGCACATGGCATGTATTTCTTGCCTCGTTGATATATCTATCTTTGTTGCGAAATGAAATAAAACGACAGAGTGCTGGTAAAGAATACCTCTTTTACAGACTATAATAAATATGATCTCCCCTATTGACTGTTTTTTTATCAGCTAGCCGAAGTAATAATTGCAAGGCCTTTCGATTTTCGGCACCTTTCGGTGTTTGCCGATAAAAACCAGTTTTTTTAATATCTAAATACCCGGAATATTGGTTTCCTTATATTTTTATGATAGCTTGAGTCTTGGGTTGAGAATTTCCTGTTTGTTTATTATAGGTGTGTTTTAAAATAACTAGTACTTGTATTTTTAAAACGTCGACGTTTAGTTTAGAACTTCTCACTCTTGTGACTGTGTCTAAGCTTTCTAGATATTTGTTTATGAATTCCTGTGTTACCTGTGTAATTAGAATATGTGTAATGAGTGTAAAGGGCGTAAAAATACGAGAGCAGCAATACCTCAGCGCCGAACTGCAAACAATTTTGCAGTGAGAATCCTGGGAAAATGCAGAATAAGGTAAGTTCAAATAATATAACTATAGTTGCTCGATTTTGAGACCCTTCATGGATTTGAAGAATTTGAAATGGACAATTACTGATTACAGTACATCATATTAAAAATATCAACATATTTTTTACGTTTGGGACTACTTATATACACTTTTATCTGTATGTCCATGCTATAGTAATTTTTTAGAAGGTACATGGCGGATCTATTTCTGAAGTACATATCTTTTGTTTGAAACTTAAAATAGCCCAACTTTGAAGGAGGAAGACTATTTTGTTTTCAAACAATGATGAAAATAAATAAAACTAATAAATGTGTTTTTTATAGGTACCTAGGCAACACGATTCTTTTAGAATTTTCTGGTTAATTTTTATTTCATATTCATATTTTTATACATGAGGTGAATTATCTATGAAATTCACATAAATACCTACGGTTTTTATATTTGTAAAATTTAAATATGTTTTGTAATATTAATTTAATTAAATTAAAACCTTCAGGGGTATAGTAATTCGGAAGGTATAAAAACTTATTTCCTGTTGGTCATATAATTGTGGTAGAAATTAAAAGCTCATAAAATTAGACACTTTTTATGCAACACTAATACTTTCATAGTGGTAGTCCCATAATGCTGGCTGATGCAATTTAACTCACCGGATCCATGACAATCTGTGTAAGAATAAAGCTTTTAGTTATCAGTATTATATTGATCCTTTTTATGTGACTTCCACTTAGAAAGTTTTGCTGTTTGCAGACAGTAGCAGGCTTTAACAGCGTATACCCCCACAGTTATCACATCACAAAGAGAAAATTATTGGGAAGCAACTTTTTATCGGTACCTAATTTACTAAGGCATTGCTTGCTAGTGAGAAAATAATTCTTGCGCATGGCTATGCATATGTAACATATTAAATATCTTAGTCTTGTATCTACAAACAAATAAAAATTGACCTTTTTATATATTTTCAATCTTGACCAAAAATGTACATACAGATTCTTGAATCGCTGGAAAAGTAAGAAAAAATTGGGGATATTAGTTTTCATTTCTCAAGTAATTTGGTGTACTAATGTATGTTACTGTATTTATGTATGTACAGTGTGATCAGTGTATCTTCATAGCATTTTAAATGTTAATAACTTTTTTACTTTTTAACTTATCGGAGTGAACAAAAAACCAATTGTAGGGTTACTTAAAACTTTTTTCTGGTTATTAGAAAAACAGAAGACTATTAATTTTACAAGATATCACCATAAGTTGTATTGTTTAAATCGGACACACCTCGGCACACACTCTATACTATATTTCCCTCAAATGGGACTCTTCTTGCAGATTATAAATATAATATCTGGTTTGATAACTTTATCTTCAAAGACACCCGATCAATTTAAGAAAAACCATATCAGGCAGTGTGTTAGAGAGAGACGGACAACACTATTACATAGTGGAGTGAATAGGTATCGAACCAGATATAATTATAATCTGCAAGAAGAGATCCATTTGAGGGACATAGAATAGTCAGGATGTCCCATTTGAAAAATATAATTTATAGTAATATCTTGTAAAATTGACAGTCTTTTTTTTTTCGTTTTTTACAAGCTTGGTAATTTATGTAATTTTTTTTAACAAGCATTTGACCCTCCGACACTAATAATATAACAGACTTAATATTTGGACAGCACATATTTAAGATTTTCCCATAAGAGTCAATGTTTTAGAGAGAGAGGGATAACCTTGATTTCCTCAAATTTTAAATACTTTTAATGTATGAGTGCTTTACATCGTTGGATTTTGGAATGCAAAGGTTTGTTACAAAACAAATTAAAAAATCCAGGTGTGTATTTAAAAGTTGATGATGACCCCTCATTTACGAAACATCAGATTCAAAATATGACAGCACCATAAAATGTTAGACAAAAAAATGCTTTGGCAATATGTTTATAACTTTAAAAAAATTTTAGGATTAAAAAAGTTACTGCATAATTTTAAAAATGCAATATTTTATTCGTTTCTAAATATCTCAAGAACATAATGGCTAGAATTCGCCTGCAGGTGCTATTAGGCTTGTAACGAAATTGTCTAAAACTTTCTATATTTAACCATTTTTTTATCTCTTGCAATAAGCGAAATCTGTTTTGTGATGTTACATCCTCTCCAAATATGAAAATACAAATTTTCAGAAGTCAAAATCTCAAAAACAAGTAAAGATACTATATACAAATAGCTAGAATCTGGGACAAAATTCAAAACCCAGAAGAAATTGATGTTTTATTTAGAAAATAAAAGTTGATACCACCACTACGTTTTATACCAATATGTATATTTAAAAATATTTCTAAAATGTAACAAAAATAAGTAAAGTAAATAAGCATCCAAATTTGTATTCCTCTTTTTTTTAACTGGCATGTTTTTTTAATACAGAATTGTTTCTAGTTCAAAATTCCAGGTATTACTGGTATTACTCTGTATTGTCATATTTCTTATCAACTTGAACGAAATTGTGCCATCCAGAACTGGTATAGAAATCTGGCCTACAACACAACTGTCTAAGTTTTACACAAATTCAATGAAAATTGAATAATCATTTTAGACAGAAATACGAGCAGAAATATTAAAATATGTAATATTGTTAATTGCTTCTTTTTAACATTATATATACACTATACAAGGTTCAGATGTTAACATCGATGGTAATTTTCTTTAAATATAATACCATTTTTTTTATTACATGCTTAGTTTTTTAAGGTCTTTTCGAAGGTCTTTCTTATAGCATCCGCTTTTAGTCTAAATAGAAGAAAGAGTTTTTCTGATTGCATAATTCCTGCTCTTCTAAATCTCAATCGAAATGGGAAAACATGTTTTTTTTTGGGATCCCGGAACCCTAAAATGTAAACATCAGTAAAAATCTCTTAGGGTGATTTTATCACGATTACAATACTTCCCTTTTACGGGACCATAAGAAAGATCATACAAAACTGAGGTAGGAGTATACAATTTCTGCTCTATGTAAAATTATTTTGATTTTACAGCCTTTCTAAATTCAAAATTCAAATTCAAAAACGTTTTATTACCAACCAAATTACAAAGAAAGAAAAAATCGATAATAGTTATAACAAATACAATATGGTGGTAATGCGGACTGCACCTCGATTTCATAACGGGTAGCACAGCGCACTGGTGCGCGTGTGTGTTGCAGGCCGTTAAAGTCAATTAAACTAAACAAAATAATTGTTACTAATTGAGCAGGGACACAATCCAAGGCAGCGCGGAGAGGCGGGTAGAGGTCGGAAAAAAAAATGGTTTGAGCTTTGTTGAAGTCTATGAAAATGATAATCATTTAGGCAAGACCAGTTACTATGAACATGTTTGGATTTAAAGATATTTTATGAACGATAAACCAGATAAAAAAAAAGACCCAGAAATGCAATAATTATAACATTATATACTTTGCAAATTTAGCAGAAATTCCTTTATATATTTAGAATATTTATTAAGCGATAATTCTTTTACACAGTTAGGTAAAGCATTCCACAATGTAATAGCCACATAAGAAAATGATTTTTGAAATCCGGCTGTTTTGTGTTGTGGTACTATAAACCGGTTGACATGTCTTGTATTGTGAAAATGATCAAAAGTGGTGAATAAATCATTTAAGTATTGGGGTTGTTCAGTTTTCAAAATTTTATATATAAGGTTATACATATGAGATTTCCTTCGGTTTCTCATGTTTACAATTAAATTTTCTTTTAAGTATGGCGTAATATGATTTCGATATTGTATATTGTAAGAAAAACGCATACAGCTATTTTGTAATTTTTGAATTGTTCCCGCCAACCTCCCAGACAAAGAATCAGAATAAACTATATCCCCGTAATCTAACAAAGACAAAATGAGAGAATTACAAAGATAATACTTGGTCTTTGAAGGTAATACGTTTTTTAGATTATGTAAATTTTTTAGGCGAATGTAGGCTAGTTTTATCTTATTTTTAATGTTTTCATTTTCATTTGAATGAAAGATTCGCGTCAACCGTTACACCCAAAATCTTTGCCTCTTTGACGACTGGAAGAAAAGTATTATTTAATTTTATTTTAAAATTATCAGTGACACTCTTAATATTATTTTTATTTCCAAAAAAGATCAAATAGCATTTCGAGGCGTTCAATTTTAGATTATGATCTTCTGTAAAATTATTCACATTTTTAATGTCACTATTAAACTGTTCCTGAGATTGCTCAATTTGAGAGATAGAAATTGGCATGTATATTTGAGAATCATCTGCGTATTGTTGCAATTTGGAATTATGTATGCAATTATTCATATCCGCGACATATAGAGAAAAGAGCAAGGGTCCCAAAATAGAACCCTGGGGGACTCCGGCTGTTAAAGGCAGATATTTCGACTTACTTACAGTACCATTTGTATTTACTGATACACAGTGAGCTCTGTTTGAGAGATAAGAACCAAAGAAGTCTATAGATTTCCTTGAAAAACCAAAGTATTGCAATTTTGCCAACAACATATCATGATTAATAGTATCAAAGGCTTTGCTGAAATCAAGTACGGCCATACAGGTCATGTGCTTTGAATCTTCGTTTAGTCGTATATTGTTGACCATTTCAATCATGCTAGTTGTTGTGCTAAAATTTTTACGAAAACCGGATTGACAACTTGGCAGAATATTAGAGGCATTTACAAATTCATTTATTTGTTTACAAACATGTTTTTCTAAAATTTTTGACACTACAGGCAAAATACTTATAGGTCTAACTTCTTTAGGTTCCTTCGGATCCTTCACTTTAGCGATTGGTTTAATTATAGCCCTTTTCCATATATCTGGAAAATAGTTTTCTAAAATGCAACTATTAATTATGTTTATAAGGGGCTTTATACAATATGGTAAACAGAATTTTAAATCTTTTATTGATATTTCATCTTCTCCGGTAGCATTTGTATTTATAGTATTTAAAATGGTATATAGAGATTTTTCATCTATAAGGTTGAGATTCAATTCAGAAGTTAGATTTTGATGTTTATTAGATTTATAATAATTTAATCTATCTTGAGAAATATTATTTGTGTTAGCAATAGAGTTTGAAAAGTAATCATTTAAAAGCTCAGGATCACTCAAATCTTCTGGCAGATCAAACTTTTTTGCATAAGTCAAATTAAGTTTTTTGGCATTTTTCCAAAAGAATTTACCACTCGTTAAAGACATTTGGTTAAAATATGCGATTTTCTCTCTAATAATTGCGTGTTTGGTAAAATTCCGTAACTGACGATAATATTGAAGATTGACTGGGTTTTTTTGTTTTACATATTTACAATAAGATTTATCTCATAACTTCATTAAAAATTTAATATTACTAGTAATCCACGGGGTAAACGGTTTGTCGTGTATAATTTTTGTTTTAACGGGGGCATGTGTTTTCATTAGAGATACGATATGCGTATTAAATATTTCTAATTTTGTATTTATTTCCTTGGCATAATAAATATTCTCCCATGGCAAATGCAGCGCATCATACTCAAACGAATTTACATTAATGCCATTGT
>JAUTXW010000435.1:0-137500 GCA_030620095.1 Kuschelorhynchus macadamiae
CTGCTTTCTTTGGTACTGGAGCAAAAGCATATTGTATTGAAACGGAAAACAGTTTAACAAAAAAAGCAAAAGGTGTTAAAAAAAGTGCAATTAAAAAGCAGTTGGATTTTATTCATTATAAAGATGTTGTTGAAAATCATTCTAAAACCTTTTGTTCAATGTATGTTTTTCGATCTAGACAACATACAATTTTTCAGAGTTAATTAATAAATTGGCTTTGAGTTCCGAAGATGATAAGCGGTATAAAATTCCCTATAGTTTTAATACATTAGCTTGGGGACACCAAGATATTGCTTTGTATCAATGGAATGCAGAACATGAAGATTTAGATATATTTATGTAGATATTATAAGGTATTTAAATTTGTTGTTTTTGAAACCAAAGTTAGTCTTCATAAGTCCTTCATAAAATGTGCTTAGAAACTTTTGACAAAGAAATTGATAACAGTTATTTTAAAACATATGAAAAACGACTTTCCACTTTTAAAAAATGGAAAGGAAAATTGAGACCAGAAGTGTTAGCTGGAGCTGGCTTTTACTATACTTCAATCAATGATATTTGTAAATGTTTTTATTGTGGTATTGAAATTTTTGATTGGTTAAGTTATGATGATCCTATTGTGGAGCATAAGAAATTTGCTAGGAATTGTGATTTAAATAACTGTTTATGGAAAAATAGGAATCGAATAATTGTAACCATTCAAAATAAGTCTTCAAGCTACACATTTTATATAGTATTATTAATATCCTTATTTATGAACTTTTACATATATTTAAATTAAGTATTTTATTGTTATTTTTTTACAACTGCTTTTGCTTTCGTGGTGAAAGTATCTGCTTAATGTTAATAAATTTGGAATATAATTATTAATTTGTTTTAATGACTATCAGTAGATCTCAATTTATTCTTCTTTATTTTATTTTCCAAAATGTTTTTTATGTTCATCATCCCCCTGGCGTAACACAGTGTGAAATATGTTTTTCTAATAAAACAGACGTCACTCTAAGTAAATATTGTAAATTTATGAAAATTGGATTTATTAACAATAGTACAATTAGTTGGATGGAACGAATAAATGGAAATGAAAATGCAAGTAAATTTTTTAAAATTTTGTATTATTATCCAAATCGATCTATTTTTGATACAAATTGGATAGAAAGGTTAGAGTTTAAAAATAATCAGTTACAAATTTTAACCCCCAACTGTACCAATTATTATGACGGATTCAAAAATTATTACTTTTCCATCATTAGTGTTACATTAAACTTTGCATTATTTTTATACATTACCATTTTAATTATTTATCTTTATTACAAATTTCAAACTGGAAATCTATTTTTTCATTAATCCATTTTAATCGAAACTTTAAAGAAAGTGGGGATGAGAATATTTAAGTACAAGAATAACACAATATGTTTCAGTCTCGTTTAGTCATTATGAACAACGCCGTGGTTCATAAACCTTTGGAAACGCTTCTTAATTCAAAAATTTATTTTTTAAATAATTCTTTGTCAAAATTTGTTCTTGTTGGCATTAGTTTAAATGATTTTTCTCCAAAAATTGTAATTGGTGGAAAAACTGGATTTTCAATCGCACTAACCGAAGAAAATTGGAAAGACATTTGTGTTCATCAAGGAATTATTGTAAACAATTTCTACTTTCCTCAAGTTGATCAAACCAGTGTGAATATAAACAACATTCATCTGCAGGTTCAGAAAATAAATGATACCCCTGTTCTACAAATTACAAAAGGCCCACACTTCATATACTTAGGACAAGAGTCTTTGGACAATTTGTGGCGATTAAAGGAAATTATTGATTATAGATTATCTATACTTAAAAGGCAAGAATTCAATACATATTTCAAAATATTTCAAAATAATATTTCATCTGATTGTGGCGACTTGTGTACGCATGTTTATAATATAATAAGTCCAACAGAAAATCCTAACAGTGAAAATGTTTTAACTATGATGGAATTACTTGCTTTATATCCTGAACAAATGGAAAACAAATTGAAGCAAAATGGAACAAAACGAAAATATTACGAAGAAAACAATGAAAATGGATCAAAAAGAAAATATTACGAAGAAAACAATATCTTTTCTGGAAGAGAACAATAAGGTGCATGTGTTAGTGAAGTGGAGCTTTGCTTACAGACAAGCCCGTAGGAGTAACTTTCAGATGTGGTACTTAGATAGACTTCATTTTGAAAAAAGAATAAATGATTGTAAACTTATTCTAGATTCGATATTATCTGAGGAACATAGAAATAAAATATATTTGACACGTTTTAATAAAAATTGTATTTGATGTTTTATTTAATAAAATTTTAGTTTAGTAAATGTGAATTTTATTTGAAATTAATTAGCACATTAAGACTTTGTAATTTGTATCAGCTAAAGCATAAAGTGAGGAACAGAAATAAAACAAATTTAACTAAAATTTAATTTCAATTTAATTAAACAATATTTTTTTTATCAATCCATGTATTATATTTTTTATCAAGTCCTAACCATTTCACATAAACTTTGTTTCCTTTCCTTCTCAAAATCTTATCAATAAGATACACATCGGTATGCTTTACTTTTAGTAATTCTTGCTCATAAAAACCACCCAGAATGTCCTGATTATCTTCGTCTTGAATTAAATATGTCCAAGGGTTTGTCATCTTAACTTCTTTAATGTGGAATATCTCATTTGACCAATTTGGTGTGTAACCTTTTGAAAATGCCTCTCGATGCTTGCTTATTCGTACGTGATCACCCACTTTAAACTTTGGAGATTTTATATCTAACGTTTTAGCATGAGTAAATGCAGATTTCAAGATTCTATTTTCATTTGTTTTATTTACTTGTTTTGGCTTCATTCCTATTGAAGAATGTTTTGTATTGTTATAATCTTTTACAATATCCGCTAATATATTAAACCATTTGTAATTTCCTTGAATGCTAAATATTTTCCACATATTATTCTTTAAAGTCCTGTTCACTCTTTCTACTATACTCGCTTTCAAATTGGAAAACGTGCTATAATGGTTAATTCGGAATTGTTGCATCAAATTTTGAAAATTTACATTGAAAAACTCTCTCCCTCTGTCCGTTTGCAAGTTTTTTGGTGGAGTTTTTGCACTGATTAATATTTTTTTCATTGCCGCTGTTACGTCTTTTCCAGATTTAGATTTTAACGGTTCGGCCCAAACATACTTAGAAAATACATTTATGGTAATCAAGATATATTTAAATCCCTTATTAAATTTGGCATAGGGTAACATTTCAACCAAATCAGCTTGAAAAAGATCATTTAACCCTTTCACTACCACCCTTCTGCGTTTGTAGTTTTTTCTAGCAGGTTTATGTAATTCATTAACGACTTACTGTTTAACGGTTGTCATGACAACAAACTTGTTTATTCAATTTTAAGGAAGTTCACTTTCTATGTTTTGTAATAATTCGAAATATAACTTTTATATGTTTTTTCCCATTCATTCAATTTATCAATTTGTATTGTATAACTTTTTTCATTTAAAATTTTACTAATTTTAGTAATTTCCTTTTCTAACGCATTAAAGGATTTTTTTATCTCTCCAGTTAAGAAAGTAGTTGATCTACTATCACTATTTTTTAATTCCTTCTCTGTTTTATTTAATTCTTGTTCTAATTTCTTAATTACACTGGACATTATATTTTCCAAGGAAATATATTGTTGATTTTCTTCCAAAGTGAGTTGGTCAATTGTTCTACTGTTAAGAATGCTATTTTGATTTCTTTTTTTTCATCATCTAACCTTTTTATAAAAGTTCTTAATTGTTTAATTTTTTCCTTGTGTTTTTCAATTATTACTTCTCTTATATTTGTTTCCATTATTTTATTAATTTTGTTGATATCATCACTTAATTTTTTGTCTTCCTTTTTAACATGTTCATTTAAAAATTGCAAATCTTTACTTATTTGATTTAGCGTTAGCAACTGTTTATTAACGTTTTCAATTGAGGTATAACATCCTTTAATCTGGTTTTCATACTTTAAAAAATTTTCATCAAAAACCTTAAGCTTTTTAGCAAAGATTTCATTATTTGTTTCATTTTCACCTAATCTCCTTTTTAAATTATTAATGTCACTTATTCTCTCTTGATTTTGTTTTGAAATATGGCGTCCAAATTTATCAACTGTCATGTTGAGCTTTCATTAAACAATAAATATGATTATATTTGATAGCTGTTATTTATAGTATTACTTTATCTTCTCTTAATTCTTCAATAATAGAGATAATCTCGTTACTATGAGCATTATTTCCCGCATCACTTGATGAAATTAATAAACGTAGCCTATCAACAATTTCGTTAACATTATTCCAGTATACATAGTCTGTATTTGATCTGTTTGTTTTCAAAATTAATCCCTTTCCTGTAGATTTGGCTCTAGTTGTTCTAAACGGAGGTTTTGGTTTGTTAAATGCTGTAACTAATCTTGGCAAGGTTTTTGTCTTTGTAATCCCCTTTCTTTGTAAATATGGTCCTATTATTGTAACATATTTGTGTGATGTATTTCCTTGAACTTGTTCATTTGAATCAAAATTCCTACGATATACATTTGTTTTAGCTAGAATGTTCATGTAATTATCTAAATCTTCCTTCTTATAACCTTTCGGTTCTTTTTTGAAAAGCAATTCGTATAAACCTGGCGTGCCTGTGTACGTTATTCCTCCCACTTTAATGTCTTTTCCAATAATTTCTACCGGTATCTGTGTTAAACCAAAAGAAAACTTATCCGTTTCGAGGTCATGAACTATTCCATAATAATGGTCAAATTTATGTTGTGTAACTTTCACACCCTCATCAATATATGATCTGGGTAATTCATGAAAATCTGCTAAGTAATCTTTATATGATGGTGTACCAACATAGGTTTGAATTGTTTTTCTAGTTTGTTCCAATATGTCTGACAAGTTTAAATTTGTTGTTGTGTCACTAGAAGGATCTGAAGTTTCTGCTATAACAGTTGATGACAATGGTTGTACTACAGGAGAGGAAGAAGTGATACTACTGTCATTTAAAAATGTTGGTAGTTCTGTAGGGAGTGACGGAGTTTTTCCTGTTTTCTGAATATTTTTCGTCGGAGTTGATGTTTTATAAAGCTTTGTAGGTGTTTTGAAATCTTCATACTTTGAAACTCTTTCTTCTTTTAAATCGAATGGTTCGGATTTACCAATACTTGAAATTAGCTGTTTAAGTGGTTGTGTTATTGGTCTATAAGTTTGTTCTAATTCGGACTGAGCAGTAGAAGTAGCTAATTTCAAGCTTTGATATTTCTGCTTCACGGCTTGTCTCGATCTTATTAATTCTCGAGCTAAACGTTTATCCATGCTGTACAAGTTTTAAATGAAATAAAACTGCAAATTTTTTACTTTTATAAATATATAAAGGAATCGAATTTACTCCTATATCTGCCGTGATTTACTTCACAATCTTTGTCAATTACAAGAAAGCCATATGGATCCATCCAACAGTTAGCACAAATATTTTTAAACTGATCAAATGTCATATCCAATATACAGTGGTCATTATATATATGTTTTAAACTCAAACAGTCCTGTTTAAATAAAATTAATAAGTTTGCATTTTCTCGAATTAGACGTTTAAGGATTGAGGAATATCCTTGAAAAATAAAAAAACAATCGGTGTTTCTATGCCTTCCATGCGTGAAATAGTCCCTAATAATAGATTGATTATGACAAGGAATATCATCAAAAATGATAACGGAATTTGGCTTTATCTCATGAGGTGAAATAATGTTCTCATCGCTATCATATTCAAAGTATCCAATTTCTTTCATAGGTTTTAACAAGTTTCTTAAATATTCATATTTTGGTTGATCTAATGACTTTGAATAAACATAGACATTTTCAAACCTAATTCCATTTGGATGCTCGAGCAGTGTAAGCATAACGTTGGTTTTACCGCTACCACTGCAACCAACTATAAGCCCTCTTTTTGAACCACCGCAAAATAAGTCACCATGCTTTCTCAACTGTTTACTTAAAATTTTTTCGTCATGATTATTTACTGGTAATGAGAATTTTTGTTTTTCAATCCTCATTCTTAATCACACTAGTAAATATTTTTAGCTGTAAAAGTATTTATACCAGAAAAATGTCAATGTGCTTTTAGTATAAAAAGAACTTCAATGACTGTGGGTCGCCATAAGTTGAAAAAAACTATTAAAACACGTAATAGAAAAGGCTCTGGTTTAGTAAATAAATTAATTAGCAAACTACCTTTCGAAGTTCATATACCAGGATATAATTATTGTGGTCCCGGCACCAACTTGGAAAAAAGATTAACTAGAGGTGACGTTGGTATAAATCCATTGGATTCCGCTTGCAAAGAACATGATATATCTTACTCTCAGACTGAAGATTTATCAAAAAGACACATATCTGACCAAATATTAGAAAAAAAAGCCTGGGATAGGGTAAAAGCTAAAGATTCTTCTATTGGTGAAAAAATTGCAGCTTTAAGTGTTGCAGGAATAATGAAGGGTAAAAGAAAGTTCGGTTTGGGATTAAAAAATACAAAAGGGGGTAAACTTAAATTGAGAAAAAAACGTATCATTCGAACACCCAAAAAAATTGGAGGATTTCTACCTCTTTTGTTTCCCATTCTTGGCGCCCTTGGTGCACTAGGTGGAGGCGCGGCAGGAATTGCTAAGGCAGTAAATGATGCTAAAGCAGCTAAACAGCAACTAGAAGAAATACATAGACATAATATTGCAATGGAAAATGCTTCTAAAGAAGGGAAAGGATTATATATTAGACCATATAAAGGAAAGGGACTATTTATTAGACCTTATAAAGGAGGATCCGTCAAAATGAAAGCAATCAGACAAAAAAAAAACTCAAAATAAGTTTTCCAAAAAGAGCACTTACGAACAATGATATTATTAAATATGTAAAGCTGTTAAAAATAACTGGCTTTAGAGGTGTTTTTATGCTCGATGAACTTCCAAAAAAAATTAATCTGAAAGAATGTGGTATTGTAAATTTGGATAAAAAACAAAATAAAGGATCTCATTGGACTGCTCATATTAAAAATAACAAAAATGTAATATATTTTGATAGTTATGGAAATTTAAAACCACCTTTTGAACTTCTCAAATATTTTAATTCGAATGGCAAAGTGGATGTATTTTATACTTATGAAAATAAACAAAAATTTAATTCATATAACTGTGGTCAACTATCCCTAAAATTTTTGCAAAAAAATATATAAACTCATTATTTATTGTAATATCTCATTCATAAATAAACTGCAATGTCTACCACAATTGCCATATCAGGAAACAGTTCTGTTTTGTCTGCTGATTTTAATCCGCCCATATATTTAGAGGATGAAAAACAATATTACCTGGGTTTAGCTGATTTTGAAACGTTTATGACTATCCCCAATATAAAAGAAGGATATAATAAATTTTATATAGATAAAAAAGTAATTGTTATTCCCGACGGAACTTATGACATTACAGATATAGAAACATACATAAGAGAAAGTATAGAAGATTTATTTCCGAATGAAAAAATTTTTTTTCTTTTAAAAGCAAATGTTAATACTCTAAAAACTTTTTTAATGTGTAGTAGAATAATTGATTTTACCAAGGAAGATTCGATAGGAAAAATGTTGGGTTTTAATAGCAGGATACTAGAAGCTATGAAAGAGGAAGAATCAGATAATGTTGCAAAAATAACTAAGGTGAATGCTATTTGTATTGACCGTAATATTTGTGTCGGTTCTTACAATAATGGTAAACCTGTTCATATTATTCACCAGTTTTATCCAACTGTAGCTCCAGGGTATAAAATAGTTGAATCTCCTTTGCCCATTTTGTATTTTCCAGTTAGCGTCAAAGCAATTAACAATATAACAGTTAAAATAGTTGATCAAGACGGAGAACTTATCAGTTTTAGAGGAGAAACTATAACAGTAAGGTTACATTTACAAACAAGTGAAATATAAAATGGTTGTTAGATATAATAGAGCCCTTGGGATGAGACTTGCCCCTACCACTATCAACAAAGTAAAAACTTATAAAAAGAAAAAGCCTAAACAACAGTTCAGTATCAAATCCAACACCAACAAGTTAAGACGAGATAATCGTAAATTTCTCACATCCTTGGGTTTCACTGTTTTAAAATAATGAACATATTAAACGTAAACGAAAAGCTTTATGTAGACAATTCCATCGTCAGTTCTGAGCTTCACACATATCAACCATATATTTCTTCAAAATTCGATTACAATGATGAAATAAGGATCCCAATTCAAGAACTCGATGCTTACACTCTACCATCAGATAGTTTACCTTATATCGAAGGAAAATTAACTAATACAGAAGGTAAATATAAGAAAGAATTGCTATTTATTAACAATGGTATAGCCTTTTTGTTCAGAGAAATCCGCTATGAACTAAACGGAATTACTATAGATTCAATAAGAAATGTTGGATTAGCATCAACCTTAAAAAGCTACCTTTCTCACAATACCAACGAAAGTTTAAAACTGGAAAATGCAGGTTGGTTTCCACATCGGAAAGAAGGTGATACAATTTTAGTTGATAATGATGGAAAATTCTCCGTATCCATACCACTAAAAATGCTTTTAGGATTTTTTGAAGATTACAGAAAAATTATTATGAATATGAAACAGGAATTGGTTCTTATTAGATCAACTGATGATTTAGATGGTGTTATTTTCAAAGAAGATCCGGCACACCTTGTTACTGCTCCTGACACTCCATTGGTTACTTTCGATAAAATTTATTGGAAAGTTCCTCACATTCTAGTTGATATGCCACAACAACTTGCTCTATCAAAAATATTAGAATCAAATAAAGATATATTGATAGGATTCAGGAGTTGGGAACTTGTTGAATATTCTTCTCTAACCGAAACAACCCGTCACACATGGCCGGTAAAAACAACTAGTAAACTAGAAGCTCCTCGTCATGTTGTGATTGGCTTTCAAGAAAACAAAAAAGGGAAAATTGTTAAAGATATGAGTAAATTTGACAATATTACCTTGTCAAATATTAGAGTATATTTAAATTCTGAAAGATATCCTTATCACGATTTGTACTTAAATTTCGAAGAAAACAAATTTTCTGCTTTATACGAAATGTTTGCCAACTTTAGACAGTCTTACTATGGTGTTCCAAATGAACCCATTTTTAATCCTGAACAATTCAAAAACATTAGTCCTATTACACATATTGATTGCTCTCATCAAAAAGAAACAATTCAAACGGGATCCGTAGTAATGAGAATTGAATTTGAGACACACAATGCAATTAAAAAAGATACTTCTGCTTATTGTCTTATTTTACATGACAAATTATTTAGCTACAACCCTCTTACTAAAATTGTGAAACAATTATAAACTTTATCCCCACTATTTTCATATTTCGATTTAATTTAAAGAAATTTTCAAAAGCTTTTAGTTTTAATCATGACATCAAAACTACAACTACAAAATGAAAAATTTATTTTTAAAATTAATCAACTGAAAGAAGAAATTGCAAATTATTCAAGTAAAAAAAGTCTCATTAAAAAATTTGCTGCTTTGAAAATATGAGATTGGTTAGAGATATTCAAGGATTCAAAGATGAAAAAAATAAATTTATACCGAAAGAGCTTGCAGCTTTTGATGGTTATGAAATGACTCATTACATTTTTAAAAAGCCTTTTCCAATGGAGTTTCTTTCACCTGATTGTCACAAGCAGGCGGTATGGTTAACGAAAAATTATCATTGTATACATTGGAATAATGGATTTACTCCATTACATCATTTCCCAAAAATAATTGAAACACTTACGAAGAAAGCAGATTTTGTTTTTGTAAAAGGAAGCGAAAAAAAGGATTTTATACAGAAATATTCTAAAAAGCATGTGATTGAAATAGATGAACAACCAGCGCTAAAGCTAATGGAACCAAAATGCTTCTATCATTCAAAATCACCTTGTATGTGTGCTTTGACAAATGTGTTATTTTTATATGACAATTGTTTTATGAATGAATAAAAATATAAAAAAAACTTAATTACCTTTTTATTTTGCATTAACCAACCATGATTGAATACAATTAATATGATACCTTAAATCTAATTTTCTAAATTCATTTAAAAGTTCATACTCATTTTTATATTTTAAATAATCATTACAAAATTTAGCGGCTAATTTACATTGTTTCATTCGATCTATATTATTAACATATGCTGACAAATCTTGTGCTTCTGCGTCTTCTTCGCCTACAATTGATAAATATTGGAAGTATGCAGCAGATATAATAAACTCTTCATACATTTCAGTAACCATTTGCTCCATTGTAAATATTATTAAATTTATTCTTCCTTTCAATTTCTTGAAGAATAGTATCCTCGTCAATAAATTGCTTCAAGTCTTTTAAATAGTAACCAAAGCCAATATCTTTTAGATCTTGAATAAGTTGAAAAAAATTTAATGTTTCAATGTATTTGTTGCAACAGAGGGCAGCCTTTACGAATTCCTCAGATTGATTACAATAAAAGTCTATCCACTCCGGACCACTTGCCATACAATATGAGAAATAGGTTTTTGAAAGATTACTAAATTTCTCCTCTAATAATTTAACTGCAATCAGCAACTCAGCCATTTCATTTATTTAACATAACATTTTAAATATGTAGGGGGACGTCTCTTGCGAATAGGATTAACTTTCTTTGATAATACCTGTTTTTTATCTTCGTATAATTGAAACCTCTTTTGGGTTGCAATAATAGCAGGTATAAATTGGCAATATTCTCCTATAAATTCTATTAGGTGGCTTAATTCTCCTACAAAGTATGATTTCCCAAATGTATTGAAAAACGTAGTAAGGCTTATAATTCCTTCTAAATAATCATCACAACAGTCAATTGCTTCCAAATAATCTCGTTTCAGTGGATAAAACAGCTTGGTGTATTCATCTTTCGAAATCACTTCAAAGAAATTGAGATATTTAACTTTTAACTGTCTGATAGTTGTAGTTAATTTTTCGCGATTACACATAATTCACTTATTACTTGACACATTTTTTCTTTTTGTTTTATACAAAATTGGTGGAAAAATTCAAAAATAACTTTTTACGCAACTCGAGCACAGCTTAGTAAATGTGTCTCGGCATACTAAAATGATCATGATGCACCTATTTATAAGACTTAAGAATGCAAAATCAAATGTGGGAGAACAAAGAGAAAAAATTAAAAATATGATGCGAATGAGAATAAAAGGGGAGGAAGTTAAGAATGAGGGACATGAGAGAGAGGAAGAGGAGGAGGAGGAGGCGCTCCCCTATTATAACTACTGAGGGTATTAAAGACATCGGTAAGCCCAGGATGGTTGACAGAGGAAGAGGATCTCAATCATCTTGTTGGCACGCGTAAAGATGGGCAAAACTACGCTAGATTACCTTTGGCGTCGAGTCCCTCTTCAAGAACACTTTGACTGAGACAAATTTCAAGTAAATTGTTTAATTAGTTTTTTAGTATTTTTTAACATTTGACTAGGCCGCCATTTTGTTCCGCCATATTAGGTTTGTACCAAAATGTTACCAGGTCATCCCCATATGACTCTTAATTTTTGACCAAAATGTATAGTCAATCGAGTAAGTAATTTCTTTGTTATGCTGCGAAGAGACATACAGATAGACGGACAAAGGGATCGATAGAATTAACAAAACAAGTTTTTTTGGCATCTTGGGACCTTAAAACTTGAAGATCTATAATAATCCGGGAGTGAGTTTTTCACGATTACAAACATTTTGATTTGGTCGCCATCATGAATTCGTACCACAAATTTACCAGTTCAATCTTGAACAATATTTTAAATCAATCTATTAACAGTTTCTCGCACCAAGATCAGTTCATCCCAACGTAATACTGTATTTTGTGCTAAATTTGACTTAAAAATTGGATAAGTAGTTTTTTAGTAATATATTCTTTAACATTTTAGTAGGCCATATTGCACATACCAAATTTTAGAAAGTCATCCCTATGTGGCTTAATTTTTAACAAAAAATTACGGGGAAATTATTGGAACTACATTTTACTCTTGGCTCTTAGACTAATATTTTTCATTATTATATTTTAGAATTTAAATAGCTCAAAAATATTTTTTCTTAGTCCTCTTCGTGTAATAAACGTTTCTGTAAAAGAGATAATTTTATCTTTGGTGAAGAGCGTAATTTGCTCACTTTTTCTACCCTACGAAGAATATCTTTTCGTCTAAGATGACAGCCTTGCTTTTAGATATGCAAAGTTGGTCATTAATATGCGGCATTCGTGCTGTTGCTGTATAATTTAAGTCTAGCCGAACACGTTGCAGCTTCCTTCTGATAGATTCCTTGACGTTCACTTTCGCAAACTGATTTCGTTTCCTGTTTTCATATAAGTAGGAAGGCATAACTACCTGTTGTGCATTACAAGAAAACATATTTATGTATCGTAAAATAACCATTTGCAAAACTTTAAAGCGGAGAACTCTTACGTATGAATATTTTTTATTTTTTACTTCCCTTGTAAGAGGAAAGTATTGGAATCTAAAAAAAAAACCCTCAGATATTTTTTTAAAATCTTCCTAGAGGAGTTCCGTGGGTTTATCTGTCTGTTTGTGGCATACCCTAAAACTACTTATTTATTCTGCCTCAGATTTTGCAAAAATCAAGTGTTACCTAGAAACAAACTGGTCAAAAATGGCGGCTTAAAAAAATATTTAAAAAATAAATCTGAAAAACTACTTATTAAGTCGATTTTACATTTTATGTAGGAATTAAGTGCGATATAGAGATGAACTTGTAAAGGTACGAATTTAAGACAACGGAACAAAATGGCGGCCAAATAAAATGCTAGTAATCCTGACGAACTGTCGGTCTGTCTGTTCGGGCGTTAAAATACAACTTAGCCGTTTAACTTTAAATTATGAACGAAAATTAGAGATTATATTAAGATGACCTGGCAACATTTAGGTAAAAATTCAATATGGTAGAAAAAAATGGCGGCCTAGTGAAATGTTAAAAATTTACATACCTTAAATTTTACACAAAAATCAAGTATTAATTTGAACTCCAAATTTTGCATAGAAGTCGATAGGAATGAACTGGTAACATTTTGGTAAATAGACTAAAAAAAACAGCCTGAATAATTAGATTGATTTTAAATTTTGAGCAAGCATTAAGTGTAATATAGAGATAAACTGGTCAAATTTACGAGTTTCAATGGTACGAGTTCAAGATGGGTGAACAAAATAGCGGTTAAATAAAATGTTTTAAAAAACTAAATATATATATATATATATATATATATATATATATATATATATATATATATATATATATATATATATATATATATATATATATATATATATATATATATATATTGTTGTGAATTTAGCCCTAGTTATAGATTTGTCAAGATTTAGATGAATTTATTTATTATTTGTTATTTTATTGAAGTAGACTTACCTTAATTTTTATCCATGTAACGGCTATGATAGTGTCAAAAATCGTTCTCGAATATTCTATTAGGCTTAATTCTTGTCACCCTGTAGTATTTAGATTATTCTAGAATTTTCTAGATCATTCCATCCTTTTCTAAAGGCTATATAAGCGCGCCGCGATGCCACATTTTGATTCAGTTATGATTGAGGTTTCGAAGTGTTAACAAGCTGACATTGACAAGTTCTAACAGTTTAATTTTGTTATAAGTGCATTTCATTGTATGATTAATTTAATATTATAGTCTACTACTTTAGTATTAAGTTTAGTGATTAATATGTACGCCTTGTTGGTTTGATTTACTTAGATATTAGTAGTTTTCTTATTAGAAGCAGTTACATTGTTCATATTTAAGCGAAATATAAATTCAACACCTTTTGCAGCAAATTTCGGTACACACAGTGTCACCTCTCGATAAGTAGTTAATTTTGTACCTATATCTGAACTCAAGATATAAAGGAATAATTTTCAGTAAATGGTATAAGTTTAGCGTTCGTTCATAGATGTCGCCAAAAAAAAATCAGTTCAAATATAATTGTTGGATTTATTTAATTTTGCCGAATTTAATAATTATATACTGTATAAGAAAAACTTCAAATAGCACTTTAGACAAACTATTTATTTCCCATATATTTTACAGAGTAGATATAAATTAAATTTTATTAATTTTGAAAACCTGTTTTCGAGTCCTTTATACAAGTCTTGGGATTTTCGTTTTCTTTGGCTAGATATGCTGCATTTTTAGATTCGAGCGTGTATTTTGTATAACTCTTCTGTCGCTGTAAAAAAAAACCAAATCATTAGTACCCCAATAAATTCTTTGATATAAAGTCGATATTATGTATTAATATTGAAATGTAAATACTTGTATAAAAAAAAGGTTGCCTTACTATATAATACTATATATACACCACGTCATATTTTCTCTTAAATCTACATTTTATTATTCGTGTTCCTTTTTGTTGTGAATATGTAACATATAGTTAGACATAAATAAACCAAAGGTATTTCTCGATTCAATATTAATATTCTTACCTTTTTTTTCTTGAGACTATATAAACTACAGCCTTCTTATAATTTCTATCAATGTTTGATGTTCCGAAATTCAGATTGACTTTTGTTTGTCCATAGTTGCATAATTACTTGGAGCCTATTATAAACTGAAATTTCGTTACGTCTGCGTCTGATGCATTTCCTAAAATAAATAGTTAATAATTGTGTGAATAAATTCCTGTTTTATGGTTAAATAATGAGTTTATACAGTTAAGAAAATTCTATTAAATTAAACTCAACTTACGTTTCATTTTTATGGCATTTAACTACTACTGCATTAGCACATCATTTTTTTGACTCTTTGGTACTCTACTCCAAACTAATATTTGGCTGTTCTGAGTGGTCCTTTTCCATTAGTACTAGAGTAATTAATTAAATAGTATTTGTTTATTTACATTTCCATTTCGCCTTGGCGTTGCTTTTAAATTTCAGGTTAGTTGTTTCTGTCAATGTTATTATTGCGTCGTCTCGAAACCCTCCATCTGGTACTTCCTCATATCAAGAGCGCAGGCATCTTTTTCGCTGTTGCCAAGTGTATTCCTGCATTATTTCCTGTATCTTTCTCAACCAATGGAGAGTCGTTTTTCTTGTCTAACATGTTAATCATATCCTTGTTTTATTCCGTCTATGTGCTCTTTTGGCAAGGTTGTTAGCACCTGACATATTCTAGCCAATGGTATTCCGCCACCTTAGTTAACCAAAGTTCTAGATGGAAAGGAAGCTGGGGGAACACATTTTTTTCACTTTTCTGGTCACCTGCAGATAACCCACAGGTCTTCAGCGCGAGTCTGAGGAAATAATCCAGGAAAATCTTGGAAATCCGTTAGCGGGATTTTTCCTCAAGACCGTAATAGTTTTTCGAGCACATTATAGTTTGCACTGTGAGTGTTATTTTTCGTGCTAGAAAATCTCTCTTAGAGAGGATTTGACCTGAAGATTGGACCAGACCGCCATTTTCCATGCCCTTGTACTTGGCACGTGAAACCACTTTTTGACTAGAACTGAGTGACCCTATTGGATAGGTAATTTGCTTTAATATTATTTATCCTGAAAAGGGTATCTTTTTTTCTTAAAATTTGCTATTCGTAATTTGGTAATTTCTCTCTCTTTTTTTTGGAATTAACTTTTAATCGGGTGAGACGATTTTTTTTGATGCAACAGGGGCTAATTTTTATATATTTTTTTTGAAATCTTAAAAATTAAATGCAAGTGTAACGAATTCATGCGAAGATAATTTTTAGTTTGAATTTCGTCGAACATCTTTCACCTCAGTAATTTGATTCATTTTCCTATTATATTAGCCATATTTTGTGGATCGTAAATTGGCTCTATTTTATTTTAAAATAAAACCACAATATTTAAGCAGCTTGCATAGTGTGATTTTATTACTGCATTCGTTCTTTTTAATAGATAATAAATAGATTAATAAATGGCTTGCAGAGGTTTTCAGTAACAATTAAGTATGACGTAAATTGCTTTTCTTTTAGTTTATGGTATTTTTTTGTGCATTTTGATTTGCCGCTGGAAAATAATTAGTTAAATAAAACCCTTTTTTTTAAGCTGGTTATATTACAATTTAAATATATTTGTGCCTTTTGATTTTTCTTATTGCTGCCTTATTATATCTTTTTTTTGTAAGTATTCTCACAACGTTTCGCTTAAATGTTTGCTATTCTTCAGGTCTATACGTACCTTCTTTTGTTAAGATTTTGCTTTTTTATTTTATTCTTGTTTCTATTTGAATTGGCCGAGGTCAGTCTAAATTTTCTATTTATTTTATACTGGAAATTATTATAGTAATCGATTTTGTTACAAATTTATTTATTGTAAATTGAATTTAGTTATTGGAGTCAGTTATAATAAAGTGCTTATATTTTTCTTACCCAACGTTTCGATTCATTTTAGGTCATCATCAGGGCCTAATATTTTTAGAATTATTTCTACTTTATTACGTATTGCTAATTTAAATCATTCGGATTCAGTCGAAACCTTGTATTTATTTTAGTGTTAACGCTGGTTATTGAGATTGTATTTGATAAAGTAAATTTTAGAATTTTCCTTTCCGATCTAAGTTTGTATTTGTGGATTTGTTGGATTTATTGACAACGTTTCGACTGAATTTTCGATACCCATCAGGGTATTTTGTGCTTATTGATGGTATCTTTAGTGATTTCATTTTAAATTATTTTATTGTTCTGATTGTTCAGTTCATTTTGAATCAGTAGAAACCTTTTGGGGATTTTTTTGAGTTAATTAAAACTATTTGGGTTTTCATTATAGACTTTGAATCACTATGAAAAATTCTAGAAAATTTTTGTTTTCATAGGGTTCAAGTCAGGGGCCAACTGAAAGTCACGGTCCTAATTTCAAGTCAGGGGCCAACTGAAAGTCACAGTCCTAATTTCAGTCAGGGGCTAATTGCAACTGCAAGTCACAAACAATTTCAAGCCACAAACTTAACTTCAAGACTCGGGACTAATCCCATGTCACGGGCCTAGTTTGAAGTTAGGAGCGCTAGGTGCTGATGGATTTGGTGACACTTATTGTTTACTTTTTTTCTTTATACCGTAACTGATAACATACTTACTGTTTATATATTTTTTTTTCTTTTATACAGTAACAGATAAATAGATTTTTTTTCTTAACTTCATTTGTGTGTTTTATTTAGCTCACTCTTTTTCTTTTAAAGTATCAAGAGGAAGCAAGTGCCGCGAAGATCAAGGGGCTTTCCAATTTAAGCCTTTATAACCAAAATTTTACCATTTCATCTCCATATGACACTTGATTTTTAACAATATAATTTTATATATATATATATATATATATATATATATATATATATATATATATATATATATATATATATATATATATATATATATATATATATATATATATATATATATATATATATATATATCTATATATATATATATATACTATATATATATATATATATATATATATATATATATATATATATATATAATATCTATGTTGTCCAGAAATTGTATCTGGGCCCAGTTTAACAGCAGCCTGTCGATGAAAGGGTCTTAACAATAATATTTTAGAAAGATGCTGGTATAATAAGAAAAGTAATCATTTGTCCACATTTGTTTTTTGTAAATAAGAAATGGATTTATTAAAAAGGTTAGTGATAAACATTTATAAAAATTAAAAAAATATTTAAAAATTGTTTAAATTTAAAAAATGCTTTAGTAATGATGATCACTTTTCTTAAATTATATTTTTTATTTTTTAGGTACTAATTCAATTTACTTCAAATTTTGCATAAAAATCAGACGAAACCGGTAAAATTTTGGCAAAGAATCATTAACAACAAGATAGCGGCCTAGTTACATGTTAAACATATCAGTATCAAAATAACTACTTATCCAATTAAGTTGAAATTTTGCAAAAACATCAAGCGACAATCAGGGACGGGCTGGTAAAATTTTGTTAATTCTAAATGGCAAAACGAATTGGTGGCCTAATTAAATATTTAAAAACCCTGTAAATTTTCATTATGGAGGTAAATAAAAACTGTCATAGTTATGTTTGTTATAAATTATGTAAATAAATTAACAACAAATAAAAACAAAAAAGAAAAAGGGGATACTGGAGTATCTGAACATTTGTTTTACTTACGCAGATGTGGTAAGTGAGCGATTTTTGTATGTACTTAGTAGTATGTATGTATGGTATATCTGGATAAAGAAGTTTGTAGAGATAAAAAATATATACCTAGTTGTTTCAATCTGGCTGATTGTTAAACATGTCAATAAAATGGGTGATTGTCGTGAATTCTTAAGTATGAATGCTTAATATAGCTATTCAAAAGATCGATGACTTTCGGCATGACAAACACAATATGAAAATGTAGAAAAACCGTAGAAGATATATACAAAATAAATATGAAGAAAAATAAATAAAAAGTGAAAATTTGGTAAATTGGCCTTAATCTAGAACATCCCTCGTGACGAATTCCTTTATTGCCGACCTACGCTTACATGAATTGTTTTCATATTTTTGCGAGATATATTAAATCCAAGTTCTGGACATAAATTAACTTACATTCGGTGTAATCCTAATATAACGATAATTTTTTTTTTGCAAACGAGACCATAACTTTAAAACATATTATATAATCAAACAAAATTTATATTTTTATGACTTGCAAAACCTTATTTTGTATCAAAGTTTAATATATTTAAATATGTATATATATATATATATATATATATATATATATATATATATATATATATCTATATATATATAGTATATCTTTTTTACAAATGTAATTTGACAAACATAGTATTTTCTCAAGTTAAGATATGCATAAAATATAATAAATTTGCCCTATTTTTTTTACAAATATTTAACGTTTCTTGCAAATATCATTAGTTTATTATTTTTTAAAATTTAGCGTTTTACACCATCTAAAACAAAAAGTAATTTTTTAAATTTTTGTGAATCTGTTTCATCCCATTAATTGCTTATATATGCAAAAAAAGAAAATATATTGGTCTTGTTTTTACCATATTTTTTAAAGATTTTATTTACAAAGAGTTAAAATAAATTTGACATGTTCCAACTTTGTTTTTTTTTTAACTAACCGTCTAGAAACACAATATATATTCGTTTCTGAAGGCTGCTTCATATCTCTAGAACTTCGTGTATAATAATAAATTATATTATAGAGACAGCGAAAAATCTACTTAATCGATTGATCTCAAAAGTCGGTCAAAAATTAAGAGACTTATGGAGGTGACTTGGTAACATTTTGGTAAAAATCCAATATGGCAGAATAAAATAGCAGCTTGGTAAAACGTAAAAAAATATAACTAAAAAGGTAATTATCCAGTTTCCCTTAAATTTTCTACCAAAATCAGGTGTTACATATATTAATGTACTCGTAACATTGTATACAAAAAAATAAGAGAAATTTAACGTATGTATATACTACAGCAGCTGCTGAAGCGTTCACCGGGTGATCAAATTTCATTCATTTTAGAAGTTGATTTCTTCTCTCCACGTACCCAAAAATCGACGCTCATGTAATGAGTGGAAAGATCAGGAATTCTTTCTATGTATATATATATATATATATATATATATATATATATATATATATATATATATATATATATATATATATATATATATATATATATATATATATATATATATATATATATATATATATATATATATATATATATATATATATATATATATATATATATATATATATATATATATATATATATATATATATATATATATATATATATATATATATATATATATATATATATATATATATATATATATATATATATATATATATATATATATATATATATATATATATATATATATATATATATATATATATATATATATATATATATATATATATATATATATATATATATATATATATATATATATATATATATATATATATATATATATATATATATATTTATATATTATATATATATTGAAAGCATTTTTAAGCTATCCAAAGTTTACATTGTCAAAACCCTCGCAAAAAATTCAAAAAAAATGACTTTTTTTGACAATGTGATGAAAATGAAGGACATGATATTCTGTAGGCGCAAAAATATTCCTAATATTTTTTTCCCGCAACCATTTGTAATAAATCCTCCAAAAATTATTATTTTTTGAAATTTAAAAATAAATTCGAAAGGAGAAAACCGTGGCTAAAATATGTGATAATTAAATTTTATCTACAAATTGGGCATATATGTCAGTGGGCATGTACACTACAGCAGCTGTTGAAGAGTTCACCGTGTTATCCATTTTCATTCATTTTAGAAGTTGATTTCTTCTCTCCACATACCCAAAAGACGACGCTCGTGTAATCAGAGTAAAGATCAAAAAAGTCAAGAAAAATAGCCACATAAAAAGACATTCGATTTAAAGAAAAGTCCGATTTTGCGTATTTATTTTGCTTACACTAGTGGAAAAAATATTTTTTGTGGAATTATTGAAAATTTAATTCACAGGTGGGCTCACAATATCAACAAACATTTTTTTCCACGATAGCTCCCTCCATTTTTTACAGTTACGTTATTGCCCTATTTCTAGTTCTCAAACAGTTTTATTTAGACAAAAACCGATCTGCTTTCTAATTTTCCTAAGGGTTGGCCCTGCAGACACTGGACTATTTTAGTTATATGTTTATTTTACAACAGCTCCAGTCTAAGTGTAACGAAATAAAACCCCATCGAGTCCTAATGACAATGTCGGATGTCTGTACAATATGTCTCGAATATTGCATCCTCTCGTTCTTGAGCACAATGCATTCATCTAGCATTGTTTAGCGTACATATTGCCACTTTACAACTCGCTGTGCATGTGAAGCACAAGTACCCAGCCGGTCCGACATGTGTCATTATTGTTTTGGTTGGATGCGAACTTATTGTTTCAGCGACCGTTTAATCTGATACACATTTTTGTCCATTTCGGACGCATTGTTTGCTTTTTTTTCTTCCCTTTTGGGATGCTTAATGAAACGAAGTATACAGGCAGTATTAACTATATTATATGGTGTATATGGAATAACATATTGAGCTTGGTGGGATTTTACCTAGTTAGTTTAATGTAAGGCGGCCACGTATATTCACATTTTTTTCGAAATGCCTTTAGGTTAAAACCACAATAAAATATTTTGTTAGTTAGTAAACTGAAACATATGTGACTTTTCTTATTCGAACATAGATAGATTATTAAAATTTTAATAGGATAAGCCCAGCGTAAAGATTAAAAATATACATACAAGTATTACTTCTTACCCCAAGCAACCTAGGTTTTAAACGCTCGCGTTCCAGATACCAGGGACTGATAGTCGGTTTATATGCATCAGCGCATAAGGCTTGTATATAAAACAATAGATATAGAATTAGCTTTTATCACATCAGACAAAAATGTTCAACTGAAATAAACACAAAATGTATTGTATAGGCATTAGTATATATAATCTTTTCTTCACTTTCTATGAAATATCCGAATAACTTCAAAATGGTTCTATTATTTTTTAAATGTAAACGCTCATCCTTACCACCTGAAAAATTTTGAAGTTTACTGCATCATCATCTGTTGCTAGTATTGATATAGTGTCAAACATAATAGTGCAAAAAATTACCATAACAATATAATAGATTTGAAGGAGGTGAAAGCGGGAACACAAATGCTAATAGTAGTTCGATATTATGTTGAAAATCATACCAGAAAAAATATGAAAATAGAAATAGTTTAAGAATCACCCATTTATGTTAGAACAGTAAAATATCTACAAAAAATGGCTTGTATTTATAGTATCGGATTGGGCTAGTTTGGCCCCGAAGTAGGCAATTTTTTGGTTCAAAAATTGAAACGCGTGGTTAATTTCATTTGTAAAATTAAGCTCTCTAATCTTTTTGCTACTACAAGCCAATGAAAAAATAAATAAATTAATAAAGGGAGAAACTAGAGCTAAGCCACCAGAAGTCATAGGATCGCGCACTAACCTTATGGAAAACCGACTTAAGTACTGATGCTGACTAGTTTCGATGTTGCCTGCTGAATGTTGGAAATATTCGCTTATTTTCATTACTAGATCAGATGTTATCCTAATCGGTGTGATACCACAGATGTTATAAATATCACTTTTACTTTTTCTATGTTATTTTGAACAAGATTGTTATTTTGCTATAATCAATAAAATTGTATTTATTTCTTTAAATTACTCCCTATAGGAAAATTCCTATATACTCTATATAACTTTTGATTAAAAAAGAGGTGACACTAAAATATTTACATAAACGCTGCTATGCACCGATATCTTTTTAGATTTCCAAAAGTTTTGCTTTAAACCTGCTTTAAAATTGGGTTGTTTTTGTGCATTAGTTGATACCCGTTAAACATTTTTATTCTTGGGTATTAATTCATGTACAAAATTTTAAAAAATACTAGTTTAAGGCGATAAGAAAATATTTTGGGGTTTGATCTTAAAATTAAAATAAGCAAATGGTTCCAAAATTCTGGAAGCAATAACGAAACTACCTAGCAATATAAAGCACTAATGTCGACACCTAGTTTGGATCGTGGTTCGTTTAGAAAAACTTTGGGGACTGACCTTAAAATAAAGATAAACGAATATTTATGAAAATAAGAATGCGCAAGAAAACTAATAGAAGTACCAAAAAGCACCATTGAATGACGCCTAGTTTGGGTCGATCAGTAACTTTGGAGGCTGACCTTGAAATAAAATAAACGAATATTTCAAAAATTAAGCATGCAATACCGAAACTACACTAACAAAGCACTAACGAATTATACCTTGTTTGGGTCGATCAAAGAACTTTGGGGGCTGACCTTGAAACTAAAAAAAAATATTTATAAAACTAAAGATGCACTAATGAATATAAAAAATGCAGCACTAGGAAGCATTAACGAAGCAGTGACAAATGAGACCAAATTTGAGCGAATCAGAAATAGTTTGTGGCCTGAACAAAATAAACGAATACTTCCAAGCAATTAAGCAAGCAATAACGAAACTAGTTGAAGCACTAAAAAATAGTCACAAAGCACTAACGAACAACACCTAGTATGGGCCCATCAGAAAAACTTTGAGGGCGGACCCAAAACAAAGTTAAGCGAATATTTACAAAAAAAGAAATAAGAAAACTACTCAAAACACTAAAAAGTACTAAAGGATGACATGATGGGTCGATCAGAAAAACTTTAGTAGCTTGACCTATTCCTCCTCCTCGTCAATGATCTGCTTTCTTCTACCAATATTGCTATTCACGGTCCACTCCAACATACAATCTCCCTAAATCGGTTTTCATGACTAAAATTCATATTAGGCGTAGAATAATGGCTCTATCCATAACTGAGGACCTCATTAAAATCGTTAAATGGGGAGCAAAGGAGCCTGACCAGTTTAATGCCGCGAAGACACCATCATGTTTACTATCTCACAAATTATCTCCCAATACTCAAAGCTTCCTTTAGCCAAGTTAGTGTCACTTCACATCACCTCAATTGCCTCAACAGCCGCGAAGAAATTGGCTCTCATTTTGCAAGCCCAAAAATTTTCTTCAGCCAACTTGTATACCGTTTACACTTCGCAAATAAATTCTGCCTTGAGTATTATTTGTATAAATGGGGAGCTGCCTCTTCTTCAATCCTTAACTATATTCAAAGAAGGCAGTGACGGCTCGTACTCTAAAATTCAGGGTCGGATGAGGTTTAAGGCCAATCAAGGGCGGTTTTACGGTGAGGGGGTAACGAGGTAATGACCCCCCTCCCCCTAGACGGGTCAAACAACATGTGTAATTTATATATTTTTAGCCACCGTCTATAATAAATATATTAGAATATCTGTGGACAGTGGCCCAGGGACTGCTGTTAATGGCGTTATTTGTAAGTCAAGAAACGGTAATAGGGGTACCTACCTATTCTGAAAAATATTTACTTTTTAAAAAAGAGAATTTTCCCTGTATATTTTTTGGTACGGCCCGGCCGACCCTGCCTGCCTGAGGAGCCGTCACTGAAAGAAGGGCTATTCGCCTGCTTGGTGTTCCAAACATCACAAGGAAGCTTGTCACTGATTTGCAGATATTACCACGGATACTTTTCTGATGAATCATCATTCTTTATGCTTTTCTTACTTAGTCATTCCTGCCAGGAAGACACGAGCATCGACCTACAAGCATCCCTTCACCGCCCAACTAATTAGTTCACTCCTTTCTTCCCAGCGTATCCCAGTTATTGAATGTGTTATCAGCAAACGCCTTTCTCGCTTCTCCTAGTCTTGAAATCCCGCATTATTAAACCTACTCTTTCTTTACTTAAAGCAACCACACTACCTAATACTTATGTCATTGGTTATCGTGTTCTGCTCATAGATAAGAAAAAAGAAAGTAAAAGTGTATATAAAAATAACATTCAAAAGCGCTGAACAGCGATAGGCTTGCCAGTTGTCTTATACCCCGGATTTGCAATAGATTATTCTTGAATACACTGATTGTTCACTGGGGGCATACAAACTTATGTCCCTTTTTTGACATGTAAATAACAAAATTCGAATTGTTTGTGGCCCTGTAAAGATAGAATACTTATTTATTTTACACTATTTTGCTATATTAAGAAGTTGTTTGTGTTCCACTTCTATATATAACAATAATATTTTTTCATTTGAGTGGAGGTTTTCGTGACCATATTATATTCATAATATTCTCATTAATGTAATATTCAATAAATAATAAATCTCGAGTTTGAGTTCCCTAGGAGGAACTGAATAAAGACCAGCATTTTCAGATTGCACTTAATGTTACCTATAACAGCCAACTGACAACTAAGACATTTTGGTAAAAAATGGAAATACAAAATGAAATAATAAATACAACAGAACCCAGCTTAAACTCTACGACGTCGACATGTAATAATCTAGTGATATTAATCCTGCCATCGATTTTTTGAGAACTGTCAAATTAACGTACTCCAGATTATAGTTTTTCGTATGAGATTGATATTATGCGTCACTTTGGATGACAGATCAATATTACAACGTCGCCCCAGCCAGCTCTGGCAGTGGGCTATGGAAAAATCATAAGACAGAAATGTTTGATTGCATATACAAAGGTCTCAATATTTCCTGTATTTTTTTAACAACTGCCTGCATTTAAAATAGTCAAAATCACACGAAAACCGTTAATCGAATTCAATCGATTTATCACTGTATAAGTGTGTGCAACAACCATTTGCGCACTTTTCGGCTGCCCGGTTAGCGTTCGTTTGTTTTTTATTATTCAATATCAAATTGTCAAAAATATATTATTTATTTTTATATAGTCGAAAATTTGGAAGTCACTATTCAAACTTTGCTATACTAAATAGTATTTTATAATATCATAGCCGAGAGTGTCGCTATGATGACCTTCATGCGAGTTCTGCAAGGTAATTGTATAAAAATAACCTCATTTATGTTTCAAATGTGTTTCAAATTGATATGCCAAGGTGTTATAATATACCATCGAGTTTAGTAAAAATAGGCTTTTTGTTCTCAATATAATTCTTGTAAGTTATCTCTTTTATAGTCTCAGCACTTTATATTCATAAAGCCACAATTTTAGTTCAAAGAGCCCTAGTAAAAATTTGTTCAAATTTGTCACTAGTAGGTTTTGTTTAGTTTTACTGAGCTATTGGTTATCATAACTAGAAGGTATAACAATTATTAAAATGGCTTTTAAAGCAAACTATACTGAGTTCTATTTTTTGAATTTCATAACTTTGTCTTTTCTACTAAACGTTTAGGTGATCGCTGTCTTCGGGACTCCTTGGAAACTATAGAATTTGTTTTGATAATCTATCTGTATATGTTTGAAAATGTTAAAAATATTTATTATTATTTGTTCTTCAGGGTTTTCTTTCCTGAATCAGAAGCAAGAAGCGTAGCCGGGTCTTTTTAACCCTTAACTGGTCTGGTGATTTTAAAGTAACGTAACTGGTTTGGTCGGGTCACCCATGATCCATTCAAATTTTAAAGAATTTTACAAATAAGAATTTTATTTTTTTCATTAAACTGATTGTTTTTATAGTTACCACTTTTGTTTTTTTCTTCATAAATCAGACCAAGTTATAATCCCGAGTGAATCCAAATAGATTTTTATTGGGTAAAAACTATAGGGGCATTACCCGCTTACTTTTTCGTATGGTCCTTACATACATACGTCAGTCCTTTGTTTCTAAGCTCATTTAGCAGTTCTGTAGATAAAAACTAACTGTCTCCCGTCGCGTTCCTGTTGGTGTGCATGATCGGAGTTACGAATTTTAAGACCGATAGTGTTGGCATAGACAGTTTTTTTTTTGGATTCTTAGCATTTATATTTTTTCCAGTGTAAAAGAAAGCATTTAGAAGGTGATGTGTTTTGGATTCATACAAGCATAGTATTTTTAATATATAGTAGCTAGTATAGATATATATTCGAAAACTTCAATTTCCTCGAAATCCAACCAACATCTTTTTTCATTTTTTCAATAAATTCACGAAATAATTTAGATATAGGAGATAATTTGTTCCCCTATGTTTTTCTTGCTACTCGAGGTTCTGCATAATTAAAGTGTTAATTAATCTGTTAACGAAACGCTTCAAAGACATTGTGAGACGAATGATATATCATCCTGTGGAGTTGGTATCCCACAAGTAACTCTCGTCTTTGTGAGGCGAGTTGAAAACACCTGTTAGATATAGTAATCCTAGAAATGCCTTTAGTTTTGTTTGATCTTTTTGGATGGTAAAAAATGCGGTATCTCCAAAATTTGGTTTAAGTTGTGTAATTCTGTGACTCGTGTGTGTTAATATCATTTCAAGAATATCGTCTGTAAAAATTAGAGACCCTGCACTTAAAGTTCAACCTTGTTTGTTAGCAGCAGCTTTATCTTTGAGATATGGTAATCTCATTACAATATTTTCATTTCGTGTTCAAGAAAGGTCCCCTGTTTTTTCGACCATTTAAAATTATTGCGACCATAAACGTATTCTCTTATTTTATCACTATTCTCAAATACGTTTTCGAAGTTCATCTCAAGGTCTCTGAAATCATCCAAGTTATTTGTATATTCTTCGAGCTCACGCTCACTATATGTCAAAAGTAGAATCTGGTTTATTTGCAGCAGCGTTACCTTTGAGACCTGGTAATTTTATTACATTACTTCCATTTCGTGTTCTAGAAGTTGCTGGTAGATTTTTCGACCATTTAAAGTTATTGCGACCATAAAAGTATTCTCTTATTTCTTCCTAAATATATTCCTCTGAATTCTTCAATGTCCAAATCTGTTTCATGATACGAATACTCATTTTGCACTTCAACGTCACTAATATCTTAATCGCTATCCTCAAATACGTTTTCGAGGTCCACGTCAATGTCAATCAAATCATCCAAGTTATTGCAATTTCTTCCAGCTCACGCTCACTATTTCGGCATTTTTATAGAAATTACTTTTCACTTTTAACGTACGTAACTGGTATAATTGTGTTATAATTGACCCGCGACGAGCGTAAAGCTCAAACGATAAATAGGAACTAAATGCCTAGTCTGCCAATCGGAAGAGCACTTAAGATTTATGCGCGATATCGAGTAATGCCAACTCGCTGATAAACTAAATGTTTAATATTGAACTGGATCATAACTGACCTAACCATACCAGTTAAATGTTAAAAACCAATATAACACATATTCGTCACTCTATTAGAACAATTCTTAAACTTTGCCTTGCTAGGTACACCTCAAGACACATTTAAAATTTTTAGTCCATCTTTTAATACTTTAGATACAAAGATCAATGCCGACATTATTACTGCTAACGATCTTTGTCTTGTACATTCCCACAACCGTTGAATTTCTAATTAAGAGTTTGATATTTTTGTGCTAGGTACCAACACATTTACCAACAGAGTTTTTTGTTAGATTTTTCCACTATAGCATTATCTGGCAGATTAAAAGTTAATGGACACTCCGAGGAAACATTTTTGATCCGATATATTTTAAGGTGGTTATGTTCATTTGCAGGTGACCGCTGAAGCATAAAAAAAATTATTTTCTTACTACTTTACTATCTCTCGAAATAGGATTGCGGCTGGTTTTTATGCCTTTCAATTAGTTCATAGTTGCTCCAGCTTGGAAACACCTTTGGCATTAATCTGACTCTAACTTCCTCTATGACATAGCGTCGGAAATTTAGAATTTTAATAACTTTGTTTTATAAAGTTATAACAAAGATCTCTATTTTGTCCACCCAGAGGGTGTCGTCTGGTCCATTCTCTCACCCTTAAGAAAGGTATATAGAACCGAAATATTAATAGTCATGCATCCCCTTATTAATAGTTCGAAGAGGTTTAAATTTAGATTATTTTTAAATATTCTTGTATATAAATAATACCTCTAGATAAGACAACCCGTGGAAGAGTTGCAGTGATACTCCACTGTATTTTGGTGGTTCCTAAATATCTTGCTGATCAAGATTATCTCTGGCCGTTTCGAAATTATGGACTTATATGATAACACTGATTTTTATTATTGGTAATTTGTTTATATTAATATAATTATTCCTATCGAACATACTTCTTTCAATGTTAAAACAATTCAAAAATAACCAACACAAATAAACTTAATATATATTTAAATTCTCCTGTACATGTTTTTTTTTGTAAACGGCCACAAGTAGCAATATAAAATATTTACAAAGGTTTTAACTCGAAAGTCGGTATGTCGACTGATTGAGTTGTTATTCGATTTTTTCATCCCAGTTGACACAGAACAACCGGAAAAATATTTTCTTTGACCCTTTTTTTAGTCTTCAGTGTGTTTTTGCCTTGGCCAGAGGCGGGACATAAGTAACATGTATTTATAAGAATGATTTATAAGAAAATATAGACATTGCCTGTTGATAGAATAGGAAATGTTATTTAAGTGGATACATTTATTTCTAAGCGATGAAAATATCAACTTTTTGAGTAGATATAACAGAATTCTTAACGGTTCATTAGATTTGAAATAGTATCCGTAAAACAAGGACTGCAAATCGATATATTTATTATTTTAATCAAATTCTAGACATACTAGATATATTTATATTTTGATGTACATTGAAGTAACTAATATGCATTGAGGATCATAAATTCTGACGAGAACTATAGACCGACATTTGGTATTTTAGATTTCAATATACTACAAGACAACCTGTACTGTGTGGTTCACTCCTGTTCACTCTCTTATAATTTGACAAGGAAAAAAAAATTAAAAACAAAAACAAAAATTGGACATTTTGCCACTTTATATTTTTTAAAAGTATTTTTACCTATTTGCTTTTTAAATCTCACTTTCGAACACATCACCTTGCGTGTTGTTGAGAAGCACTTTTTGTAGCCCACGATTGGTACGTAAGACTTCAGTTACATGGTTTTATGGGCTATACTAGTTTAGCTTATTCTAGCGATGCCTGAGAAGCACATACGTACATTAACTATAATGGGTTGTAAACAGTTTTTCTTAGAAATCTTTGGAAACAATCCAACAATTGGACAAAAACTTCTTTTATTATTTTTTATACAAAATGGTTGCATGTAACATTTTTATTTAAAACAAACGAATTTATTACACAAATTAAAGAACGAATTGGAGTATATTTACACTTAGACATTTTACAAACTAATAAAATTAATATAAATATGCGTATATTTTTAATATAAAAAAAGGAGCCTTAAGGAATTGTTAAACAAATATAGATTTAAATAAGAACATTTTTCTTGTAGTATAGGTTTCTCCTATACAGAAAGTGGATTGCGAAAACCAGTGTTTTTTGTAATCAAGTTTAATCCGAGAAAAACTTTTTTAATTTTTTATTTAAGCTACATCATAAGATATACTGATTTGTAATATTTTCACTGACCTAAGGATACTTTTGATCGAAACCGACAGTACAGAAATATGTTTTCTTAATCAGTATATACATGATGTTACATTTTCCTTTTAAATTCACTAATTAAATTTATTAGTTTCTTGGTTGTATTACATCTGAGGGATTTTAAAAATAATTCATATTTCTTAATATTTAAAATATTTTCTGCTGGAGACTCCGGAAGTGGTATATAGAACTTTCATTTATATTTTGAGACGTAGCTACAGCTTTAATTAGGAGTGACAAAAAACTTTAAATAAAAAAGTTGTAGGATTTTTATTATTTATCTAAGATTGCAGAAATTGTAGCAATAATTACGTAACCTATATTTTTTAACGAGACACCCTGTATATTATTATTTTACTGAATTGGTCTCTTTCTTCGATTATAAGTATACCAGGTTTGATACCTCTGTATTTAAAGATAACCTAAAAATTGACAAAAACTGTACCATAAGAGTCAATTTATTCCTATTGACTCCACATTTAGACGAGAATAGTGCCTCTCTTTCTAACGCATTGTATGTATCTTAGGGGAGTTTTGGCCAATTTTCTGGTTTGTCTTTAAGGATAAAGTTATTAATCTTGTTAGGTTTATATCGGTATGAAAATACCGAATTACGGAGGAAAATACACATTGAAGTAATAATATCCCATAATGTTTAGACAATTTTGATATTATTAAAAGATAATGGAAAACAAATCTTACCATCTATTCGTGTCCCGCCAGTCACTTTATGTCGTCCGTCCAAGTCGTTTGTGGTCTGCCTCTGCCTCTTGTATGCTCTCTGGGTCTCCATTCGACAATACGACGTGTCCATCTGTTGTGTATATATTTGGATGGGATTATATCTGTCACTTTTCATCTCCTTCGTATCTCGATGTCAGGAATACGATCTTGGACCCCGATATTTAGCATTCTTCTTTGTATTGCTTGTTGGGTTACTTGAAGGTTGATAAAGCATTCTGGCTTTTAATGCATTTGGAAATGTTTAATTTAAATGTTGATTGTAACCTTCCGAATGCAGATCAACATAGCGAAATCCTTTTATACAATTCAACTGTTAAAAGGAATGTGAATATTTTTACTGCTTTTTCTATTTTTGTATTTTATTAATAATATCTGTGATCTAGTTCTTTGCAGATGATCCAAGATACTATATCCCCATCTAAATCCCGCTTGTTCGCGTGCTTTGTAGCTATCTAATTTCTTCGTTAAAATTTGTTATAATATAGTAAGAATTTTATAAAAACTGACAATAAGCTAATAAGACTGTGACCCTATAATTGAAAATATATACCAATTTTCTAAAAAAAAGTACCATCAAGGAATTTAACCAAGGTGTTGGTATTCTACCTCCTACAAGACATCTGTTAAATAGAGCTTTAAGGGCCTGTAATAGCTGAGTTTCTCCATATTTTATCATCTCTAGTTGTGTGGCATTTATTATTTTATCTGTAATTACATCAGGAATTCCTCGAGATCACACATTTTAAACTATCAATCTATTTTCTCTTTCTCTTTTCAAGAAGGTGGTAGTTTTATTCGTATCGTATAAAGCTTGAGAGTATTTTTCTGTAGCTTCCTGTATCTCTTGGCTTTGTCTATCTCTTGATCTTCGTTGTTTATAGGTCTTCTTACTTGATGTCTTAATTCGTTTGTTTACTTCTTTCAAACTATTTCCCTTTTTCAAAGTTTCTTTAATTCTTGATTTTTTGTACTGCCTGGCATCATCTTTGATCTTTCTTTTTATTGTTTTGACCATATCTGAAAATTTTAACCTTTAATTTGTAAGGTCATTTCTCTAATAATCTTCTTTCTTTCATTAGATCTGGGGATTCTTAACTTAATTCTTGTGTTCTTTCTATTTTGTATGTTGCTATTTGTATTGAAGTTATTTGTGTATTTTAAATCATCAAAGTCTGTTTGATACTTTATCAACCGGTTGCACAAAACTTGAAATTGATGTTTAGAATATTTAACCTAGCTATGTGTTTTATATGATTTGCTAATAGTATTCATCTGTTTTTTGCTTTATTACGTTTGTTGATACCACAACAAAATCAATCTACGTCTCTGTCGTTTCAGGTTTATTTTTATTTTTGCTCTAAGCATCCTATGGTTACTACCAAAGCTTATCGTATTCAGGACTGTTGAATGGATTATAATTTCTTTGTGGTTTGATATAACAATGACATAAGTCGATTTTATTCCTTGTTGTTTCATGTGAGCTGTACCATGTCCATCGTCTTCGTTTTGGCTTCTGAAAAAACGTGGTGATAACATACAAATTATTTTGTTGAAAAAGTGTATTACGATTTCTCCTCTGCTATGTTTAGTACCCTATCGAAACTTTCCAACACGATCTTCATTACTGTCTTCTGATTTACCTGTTTTGACATTGAAATCAACGGTTATTAAAATATATCTTGTTTTGTTGATAAATAGAGCTTTATATATATTCTCGTAGAATTGGTCAACTTCTTCTTCATCGCGCTCTGACGTCAGTGCATATACCTGGATGAGCTTGTATATGCACCTCCTGTATATATATATATATATATATATATATATATATATATATATAACTCTTTTTATGCACAAGAGGGCCGACTCTTCCCACCTTTTTCGTTTTATTATGTGTGTAGAAGAAGTTCTGTCCACTTTTCAAGGTAATGGAATATTCTTCTGTTCTTCGCACTTTTGCTAAACCCAACTCTAGTCATTTTGTATTTCTTAATTATTCCTCTAATTTAATCATCCTTTCTTCAGATGCTAGAGTTTTTGTGTTGTAACTTGCCATATACCATCCTATATAGGCCGCCTTTGTCTCTGTACTGTGGGTATACAACTGAGCTGTACTCTCCAATTTTTGTGCGACAATCCATGGGGACTGCCTGCAGAGTACGAGACTCCGCTACTCTCCTGGGGTACTGCGTTTTGAGAATTCGATGTGTTCATTTTTATCTAGGGATGTTTTAGTTTACTCTTTGCGCCAATCGTGCTGTCAAGAGATTAGGATAGGATTAATTTAGAATTGATAGGATAAGGTTTAGAACCTAGTTTCTCTTGGAAAGAGAGAAGTTAAAAGAGGATCAGTAGCTAATAATATTCAGAGCTTGTAGTAGCCTATCCAGAACCTGGGTCGTATGAAGTTCTAGCCGCAACGCGCAAAGAACGGAAACACCTCCCCGAATTATTTAGCACTTTTAGGTTTTCTGATGATATAATGTATTAGAGACATTTTGGATTTTAGAGGAAATTTTAGATTCAGTAAATAATATACATTCAGAAGTTTACATGGTAGATACGTGTACATTGTTTCTTTATTGCAGCCTGGTGAAGGAGCTGTATCACACTTGCTCAAGCAAAAAATAGCTCCGCTGGAATAGATGTTGTTGTCTGGTCACTGCTTGCCAGTTTCTCCTATTGATTCAATAATTAACAAATATGTCGGCAAAAGCTACCGATCTTTTAGTTCCTTCTATTTTTTTCTTGATCTAATGAAGCTAGGAAAAGGTCTAGGTTAGTTAGGTTAGGTAGTTAGGTTAGGTCTGAAGATGTCCATATAATCTATATACTTAACTATTAACTAAATAAAAGATTAGATTGTATTTCTGTCCCAGATAAAATCGAGCTATTTTGTATACCCTCCAACTTCGTTTTGGCTGTTCTCTAACTTTTAAAACATTATCTTTTTTTGCTTGCAAAGTTAGCTGCATAATTCACTTTGCAGTTGAAAAATACGGCAGTTTTGCTGCAAAGTATAAAACGTGACGTGTAAAGTGCTGCAGTAATGCTAAAACCATTTATTTCTATATACCTGTCTTAAAAGTAAGCTTTATAGCTAGAAGTTGCAGCTAAAGTTATATAGCTGTATTTTTAGCTCTAATGCATATTATATCATATCATCTATAAAATGAGCAGAAAAAAGCAGAAGTCATCTGTCTATTATTTCGCGCTTATACTGAAGTTGGAAGCAAGAACACAACAAATTTTTTTAAGTGCGGGCGGAATTGAAAGTTTATGGCACCCCTTACAAAAAAAATCCAGCTTCATTTTAAAGATTACAGTAGCCGGTTGCCCAGCTTTTCTGGGTGCAAAAAAGCGCTTGTATTTAGATGTTACAACGATGCCGTAACAACTATTTGAAAATCTGTAAATAAGACAACGTTGCCGCAGAAAGCTTAGTACTTACTGAGTTAAGTGAGTACCTACTACATAATGAAGTATATACCAAGTATATATTATAAAGCGTGATCGAGCCATTGTAAGGCGTTTTCTTATTTAAGGCAGATTTGACTAGAATCATACGATATTGCGATCATTTATTATATATTGCTAATTATGTATTTTATACTTTATACAAATTTCTAGATAATTCAAAAAAACGGCAGAAGTGCCAGCTACCACTGTCTGTCGCATGTTATTTCTTTTACGAGCCTGATGGGATATATCCGACGAATTGGAAAAATTCGCCATTAAGTTTTTTAGATACCCCGGTCCTTTGATCTCTCTATCCACATATACAAAATAGGATCGAAGACGGATGGGTCCGGTTATATGTTTAAGTTTATTAAATAAATAAATAAAATAAAAGTGAAGGTTATTTATTCAGTACATGTTTTTATATGTTTTGCGGAACATATACGATAGATTTCACTCGAAATTAGTTACCAAATAAAATACGGGGTATTAAATTAATCATCATCAATTTAATGAAATAAAATTGACTAACGAAATTTATGTTGAAATCGCATTTGGGCACAATTTTTTAAACCTGCTCAACATGGCGGTACTTAAAATGCCAACATAGCGTCAAGTGATCAGTTATGTTTGGGTAACTCCAAAAAAGTTTGAAAAGACTGCGAAAATACGGAAAAATCTAGCTTAAAATGTGAACTATGTAAAAGAGTTTCTCATTTCAGTTGTGTTGAGACATTAGTTAGTTTCTAAATCGGTGAAATAAGTAAGTAAAGAAGAAAATCTAATTAACTGCTATAGTGTAGGCAACATGGATGGCGACCTTGATCTTGACTACCGTTTTAAATTCGTCTAGTTAGGAGGATGATTAGAAATTGGGTTCTTGAAACAACGGTGTGACGATCTGAGTAGACACACTGATTGGATGCTTAAACATAACGAAATCAACAATAAAAACAAACGATGGGTATCTAGCTCAAAATGATCGTATCAACATCACACACACCCCCAACATCCGGCGTCATCTCCGCGTAATTGTGTTTGATACATGCAGATTCTTAGAAACGATGTGATTCTAAAAGTTCGGAGACAAACTGATGTTTGTTTTCTCATCGGTACTTAATATATTATATTTATTAATTAATTAGTAAATAAGTGGTTGCTTTAGCAATTTTACAAGCTTTAACAGAAGTTACGACTAAATTAGTATTTACATGTGAAAAAAGTGATGGATGTAAAAATGAACAGAATAAAAATTATAAATTAATTAAAATAAAAAACTAGTACAAGCCGGCATGGGGTACGGGAGACACCTAAACTACAGAGAGTAATTTTACATCAGTGACAAAAAGAGCATGTGAAATACACCTAAACAAAATACAATTGGGTACAAGAATTGAAAAAATTAAGGCCTATCTGTGTTCAAAATCTCGAAATTCACAATGTGTCATACAAAATTATTGGAACATGAAAATGTAACACCGAATCCTATAAAAAGGGGGTAGACTTGGCTCTTTTTGAAGTTCTGACAAATCAAAATTTTTGCCCAAAATGTGTTCTAATAAAAAAACTTACGTTTTTTCGACAGAAAAGAAATTAGCCGAGCGAAAAGATAACAATATTTGTACAAACCCACCCTAATGTATAGAGTATATATATATATATATATATATATATATATATATATATATATATATATATATATATCAAAATTTCACTTTAAAAATATTGACAGAGCAAAAAAGCCCAACCTGCTGCGCATTTCTGAAAATTGCTGTTTCAGTATAAAATTGAGATGATGTACCTACCAAGATATACATTAGATACATAACTAGTTTTTGTAGAAGACACTCCATACACGGTGCTTTGTTTCTCAAAAAAATATTTTTTTTAACCAAAAAAATAAGATGTGGTCAATTTTTCATGACGTCGGTGTCTGTATAGTTACTGATGGTAAAATGTTATTTGTACATATTATCCCTCATAGGAGATTTTAATCCGTTTTTAAGTAAAAGCCAGGACTTGTTGAGAATGTGTAGTTGTAAGTGTCTTAAACTCTGGTTCTGGGGATTTTAATGTCAATTATATATTGGTAGGCTTCGAAAAAATAATATTGTCTCATTAGTTTGAATGTCTTGTGAATGTGAAATATCACATTCGAGGCACCTACTCGCATAGCACTTTTAAAAAATAATATAATCTCTGAGAGTAAAATCGATTATATCGTAACTAAATATATGCCAAATGTAATTAACTCTTAGACTAAACAGATAAATATTGGTGATCATTTGGCATTGTTTCGTGTTTTAAAATACAATAAATATATTACTCATAAAATTAATAAAAAGAATATAGTCCCTCAGAACGAAAGCTTTAACTGCTGTGGTCAATTAACAAATCATGGTTCCACACGACACGGTCTAATCCCAGACCGTGTCGTGTAGAAAGTGATTCCCTTTTGACACGGTCTAATCCCAAGAACCATGATTTCTTAATATAGTGCCTATCAAAGTTTCACTGGTTTCAACCTGGGTATGTCCAAATCATTTTTGCAGAGCAACGTGTTTATTAATATGCATAGACTGGGTTCTCATGTTGAAGCTGTTAGCTGTTAGTCATGAACTTATAACAATTTTAAAATGTAAACTGTTCATTTAAATATAATAAAAATTGTCATTATTCAAAAAATATCGACTGAATGACACCAGATGTAATACAAAATGGTAAGAACTTGAAAAATATGTTTACTAAATACAATGAATTGTATAGTTTAAAGAAAAAAGATTATAAACGTATAGCACAAGAAATAAAGAAGGCCTGCTACAGTCAAATTATAAATACAAACAAATGAACAACTGCTTGTAGTATTGCTCACAAAAATGTAGGTAAATACAAACAAAAATGATGATATTTAAATTTTACTATAGTAGGATACTTAATATTATTAATTTAGTTTAATGGGTAGGTGTAAAAGCACACACAAATGTGAACTTTCCAATTTTAGATTGATAAATTTTTTTATTCTACTTTTTACTATTATAATTTAACAAACTTTTGAAAATTTCAAAATAAAAGCATTTATTATTATAATTATTATTATTAATATTATTATGTTGGTAATATTTTTTGAAATTACTTTTTCATGGTGACTCTAGATTTGCTGCATAGTAGTTTTGGAAATGTTAGATCAGAATAGTTTAAGATGCCAATTAGAACACAAACGAGTAGCTTCTCATGAAATTTGGTTTCATATAAGAAAAATGGTGTTGAAGCTAGTAATATTTCCATAAGGTTCTTTCTTAAATATATAAGGGAAAAGGTAGCTAAACCACAGGTATATCTTGCTGATTTAGTGTGCCTGCAAAGTCAATTTCCTTCAAACATGAAAAAGGGAGTAATGTCACAGTATTGAAAAAATGTCCCACATGTTTCAGACAGTTATAGACCTGTAAGAAATGTATATACTACATATAGAATTTTCGAACGTGTTATTTATAATAGTATTGTTGGTTTTATTGACAACTATAATATACTCAATAATGTTCAGCATGGATTGCGTCCAGGCAGGTATACGAAGAGCGCAGCTCGTAGCTTTCTGGAATTGATTTTTCTAAGGATTTACGAGGGATGCTGTTTAACTGGACGTCTCTTTGATCTGCCTTGTGACTTTGATAGCTTGAATATTCAATTTCTTCTCAATAAAATACGTGCTTATATTTTCAGAGATAAAACGGGGCGTTTTTTTGACCCTTACTTTCACAATAAGCTAAATTATGTTTTCTGATTGTTATGAAATTGACATATGAGTTCTACAGGCTTGGAACCGCTGCTGCCAGATTCTATTAATAGTGGAACTTTAACCATATTTGTACACGATACGACCATACTGGTGTCTGCACGAGCCCAGAGGAACTTCAGCATAAAATAACCTTCTCTGCTGCAAAGTTTGATGATTGATGTAAAATCAATAACCTAATTATTAATGTGAAAACGACAGTTTAAATATTTCAGCGTTAGGAAGCTCAATTATAATTAACAGCTACTTTTAGCCCATCGAAGCAACTACCAGTTTTGTTTGGAATTGATTACTACATAGAACATATGAAATCAAAATAATCATGTAAATGTTGATTATTTTTACAGAAATCTAGTACATTAAGCAATCCCGAAGAAAATATCACATATGGCGAACATATATTAAATAATAGTACCATCAAAAATATATCTACGACAATTTTAAATGCACAAACGTTTGCCAGAGAAACCAGTCAAAATTCAGAATTATCAAAATTAAAAGAAGATATCTTGTCAGGGAAATTCCGAGACCCTGAGCTGTTAATGCAAGATGGAATAATATTCAGGAGAAAAAGAGTAATTGTTCTAAAAATACTTCAATCTGCAGTGTTTCAAGGACTCTATAAAACCCATATTGTTATCGTAAAATTGAAATCATTAGCAAGAAGTTATTGTTATTTGAAGAAAATTGATATGGATATAGAAAGCTTGGTAAAAAGTTGCATAGAATCCATTTAGTGCACCCATTCACCAATGGAAATAACCTTCGAGAAATTGGCAGCGAGTTTAAATTGATTATGCCGGACGACTCTAGGAACAATACAACTACCTAACATGTTTAATCAACACACATTACCAGAAATAATGGTAATGGCGACAATGTTCTGTTCTATAAACGAGAAGGCAACCAACAACGTTTCATTGCCCAGGTCATTCAGCAACAAATGGTCAAGTTAAACGATACTGTCCAACTTTGAAAAGAAGACTCAAATGTATGATAGACGAACCAGGATCATTACACCAAAAATTATATGCATTTTTTTAAAATATCGGGCAACTCTGGTATCCTGTGGGAAGATTCCTGTAGAAATTAAGCCATTTAACCTAATTTCATATTTTAAAATTGGTGCGAGAGACCAAACTCCAAATTACTTCCAGTCATTTCTATGGAAATATGGGAGCAGCGTTCAACGTCTAAGTAAGCTACTTAGTTATACTGAATGATGGATATGTTATCAAGTGTTATTTTAACCAACTAAGATCCTAAGTTGAGAAAATCACAAATCCATTATCAAACACATCATCTGAAGAAAAGAGTGACTTCCGCTGATACCATTCAGAATCAGCAAGTACGGCGTAAACAACAAATGGTTTTACCTCCAGTGCCCAAACCTAACTGTACACAAATACCCAGAACAGAAGCCTCGCTAGAAAATGTTATTCCAAGTACACCAGGACCTATCCTATTTCTGGACATATCCAGAAATAGCTGAAGTTCCTCCAGAGCCCTCACAGTTATTGACCCCTTCACGCAGCCCCGTATCCTCCAAGGGTCCAGAAGCTTTTTCAAAACCAGTCGAGTGAGGTGGCCCAGTTCTAATCTTGCGTCCTTCAACCAGAATAAGAAAACCAATTCAATGTTTAAATTTATGAATAAGGTACAATTTACTAATGTGTGACATGTCGGAAAAGACTGTCTGACCTAGTAGGCCTTTGCATCGCCCAACCTGATTTCCAGTACCAGCCAGCCACTGTATGTCCATTAAATATATTTTACTACCATTTTCTTCAATTTACATATTAAAAAATTCTGTTTTATTATACAGAATATTGAGAACTGTAAAACTTATTCATATTTTCATAACACAGGTTGATTTTCAGAGAAAGGGCCCCCTCATATATCGGTAAAAAATATTTAACAATTATAATCAAGTTCTGTGGACTTTACAGAATTTCATGTTCCAGTTACTCTAAAGAAAAATAATTAATATTTTAATTATTTTAAAATTTTTCCTTTGGCCGCTTTGGTCAAAATAAACTGGGCCACTAAGACATCCAGGCAATATAAGAGATCCTAAAACGTGATCTTTGTGTTAGTTTGAAGGTGAAATTAAGAAAAACTTTGTGAGACCTTCTTTGTGTTCAGAGTTTTCAGAACTACTATAATGTTAATGGTTCTTTGTATCAGATGTTGATGATTTATTGAAATGATTGCTTTTCCTGTTATTTAAATTGGATGTAATTGCTATGATATTTACCTAGTAAATAAGGCTTTTTTTGACATGTACCTCTTTATTTTATGACAGTCTACGTTTAAATAAAGATTAGTTCTATATTTCATATACCAACGTGATTTTTTGGGAAGCCTGAATGAAAAAAGGTTGGTTTTACTTTTTTCCTGTACATTTTTGCGTCAGTCTGTAATCAAAACAAAATATAAATTACCTAAATGGTCAATTTTGCGGCTATAAGCTATCAATTGGTAAATTACTAGTTTTGACTCATTTTAAATCCAATACTGGTCATTAACTAAATACAATAATAGGTAAATACATTCTTAGCTCATCACTTACCTATTGGCCTAGAAGACCGTTGAGAGTCTCCCTAAGTATTGAAATAAATTGTCGGCAAGTTACTGCAACAAAGATCTCTAATTAGTTTTATACTAAAATGACAAATTTATTAAATAAAATGTGTTAAATTCCAACGACCATTGCGGTTGTGGAGACACCTAAACCACTATCACTTTACCTGTAACCACTGATGGAATTAATTATTTTATAACTTCGGGGCGGGATCGTTTGCACGATTTAAAAATTAATTAACTATATTTCGAGAAGTGGACTATTGTTCTGTACTGGTTTTGTTAAATTTTAACATGTAAGACGAAATATGGTCTGAATAATATTGGTCATTCTCAAAAAATTATTTTGTCAAAAGTAATTTTAGTATTCTCATGGGTAATTAATAAAAAAGTTTTCTAGTGAAATGTTTACGATAATTTTGATGTAATATATTTTGAGGTGAATGTTTTAAATACTATTCCATATGGCCCGGTGGTAAGCCACTATTCTGGTATAAAATACCCCTAAGGTCGTCTATTTGAAACAAGTTGAGCATACCCGTTTTACATCTAAAACCATTTGTTACCCTGTTTTCAGATAAGCTTCTGAGTACCCTTAAATGTACCTATATGTGGTCTTATCTGCTTGTAAAAGTTATGTATTTATGGAAACTTATTCAACAACTCATATATAGATAATAAAATAGGTTAACGACTAAAGTTTGCGTTATAAAATCCAAAATTATTTAAAAAAATATTTAATTAGCTTAACTAACAGTTACAAATAGATTAATAGCAGCTTTGCATACGCTACATGAACTATTTGGTTCAATCATTATAACGAAATTAGCTTACTGCGCAGTTTATCCTTACCCATTACATCAAAATTTATTCCGGGTGGTCTGCGGCATCAAGGCACCTGCTGTCCATTCAGAAATTAAATGTTACATTTCCAAGCACAACTCTTTTAACTACTGAAGGCATGAATTTGATTACTTAAAATTAGTTTACTTTCCGACTAAATAAACGGTACAAATATTAGTATCTAATTATAATTCAGGTCCAGCTTTTGATCTTTTTTTGTATAATTCTTAAAACATTTATAATAAGTAGTTCAACTACCATCCTTGTAAACCGTTTTGTACTTGACATTTTAGGTTCATGGTAACAAAAAAGATTTTAATTATAGACGTGCATTAGTTTAAAAAATAAAAACCGTTAATAAACTGCCCACGATCTTCACTATTAACAATGGTACCTTTGGTAGTAAGTGGAGGTATAAAAATTACCGGTTATGGATAGATAGCATGTATCAAGATGTAACTGCTACGCCTTCTGTCTCGAAATGTTTTTGAGATTAATATACAGACCTTCCGATATTACCTTTTACGAATATCGAAAGGCTAGGTGATATCACAGTATAATAAGATAAATAAATTTATTATAAAAGGTGACTTATGCTTAAACTTCTTGGCAATATCAATAGGCTTAAATTTTTTTGCCATTACCTATATAATTATTATTGTAATAAAACTATACTGAACAGGTTTTTACCAACATCACACAATGATAACGTAGATCAACATTAGTAAAGCCGTTATAATTTTTAGTCTTTCTAACTTAAATTTTGATAGAATTTACTCTGAGGTTGAGAGGTGCAACGAGCTTGTATACTAATTAAACATAGTGACGCTAATTTTTTTATCCCGTAAAATAAACGCTTTTAGAATGATATATATATATATATATATATATATATATATATATATATATATATATATATATATATATATATATATATATATGTGAAATATATATATATATATATATATATATATATATATATGGTTACAAACAATTTTAATTTAATTGGATATTCGAACCCTTTATTTGAAATAATGAGACCTGCAGAAAACAAAGTATACTTATGTATATATTTTTTAGGTTACCTTAAATGATTTTTATCTGACATAACTAGGAAATTGGCTTTAGGATATCCAATCATCTAGATTATTTAAGAACAGTCTAGTTAAGTGGCTTTAGGAGTAAGACTTAGCTTCTGCAACTTTAACAACCCACTCTGCTATGTCAGTGTATTCAGAGTGCAAAAATACTGAATAACCATTGTATACCTAAAAACTTAAATTACAAGTAGTAAAGTCAACGAAATCAGCCAACTGCGCAATTTAACTGCCCGAGTTTTGCCCAAAATTACTTTCTTTGTCTGAATTTCTCGCAATTATTCACAATACCCAGGTCAAAGTTTTACCCGAAATATTTTTGCTCTATTACATAGGAGTCTTTTAGGTGGCCGAGGGCTTGAGGACTAGCAATCAAATTTCACTAACTATGCAATGTCAATTTCAACCAGTAAAAGCATTACATACATGCGAACTCTACAACACTACATTTTAAAACAATTGCCAGCCATTGCAGAAACAAAAGAAAATTCGTCAGCGGCTAATTTTCCCGTCGTATTATCCTAATTTTCCGTTTTCGACATGAATTTGTATTGTTATTTGATTTGGCGTAGTAAATTGTTTTTCCGCCCGATATGTTGTGAAACGTCAACGCGGGGGACAATGAAACTGTGCGCCGGATTCAATTGCAAATTGTGTGATTAAAATTTTCTGTGACAATATAAATTACAATGGCTTTTGTAGGACATTTCTCTTTTATTCGTCCTTTTTGGATATGTTCGCTGTCGGCAGAAAATCCATTTTTCAAATCTGTGTCCGCAAACCTGTTTTATTTGAAGATTCACGGGTTTTAAAAAAATGTCAAATTACATTTATTGTATAATTTTCAACAAAACATTGCAATAATTTAAAAATATCTAGTTTTAGCCCTATTATTGGTATAATGAGGATAAAATTTAAGCAGGACTGATATTTTGTCTGTTATTATCCGGAAATATTACTTTACATAGTACATTTTTTGACATTAAAGAGTTAGATTCTGCAGCAGTTGTCAGTTCAACGATGATTATTTTTGGTGACCATGTTCCTGTGGACAGACATAGTAGTTGTTGCAGAGGTTCAAGATTTTTTTTTATTATTTTAATTTCAAAAAATTGCGTCTTGCACGCTTTGATATTGTGTAGTCTGTAATTTTTGGCGCATGCAATTCGACATTGATCCCTGATCGGCCGGAGTACGAGAATTCACTTGACGCAAATATGCCCATTTAAAATACAAGTAAATAAAGACTTTAAGAACAGTCAGAGCTTTTACCATATGATTATACCATTTTGCTGTTAACCAAAAAGTTTTAACTAGATATCATGAGCTCTTCAGGCAAATAAACAAGAGGCAAGTTGAATCGATTTTTTTCAAAACACTGCAACAATAAATGGATAAAATAAAAGCTAGTCGACAACATATATGAGTTCATTGTTTGTATTCAGTTGCGAGAATAACAGAGGATACTAAAAAACTTTACTTGAAATTTTTATATGCTCATACACAGGGCGGTACTAGAGCTCCAAGTGGTATCTCAAAAATGAGATGTTTTGTTTGAAGAGGTATCTCAAAAATGAGATTTTTTGTTTGAAGAGATATGTACAAAATTCCTTCAGAATATGAAAGATATAGTCAAAATACACTGTTTCTAAAAGTTTAAGCTAAATCAGGCTTATACAAAAATTTTTACAGCTCAAAATAGGCTCATTTTGACCTAACCTTAAAACCCTTCATAAAACCTAAACTAAGAGAGATAATAAGCTCAAATCTAAACAGATAGGTATATTTTGTCATAAGCTTCATTTTGGACCCTAGCATGATCCTTTTGGACAACTTTTATTTTTTAAGTGAATTTTTTTTTTTAAATTAACTTTCTATTTCCACTCATAGTGTATAAGCGAAAAGCGATAAAAATAAAATTTATTAAGAATAAATGCATATTTTCACAACATCTTTCGAACTAGACAGATCCTCGATTTTTAAGAAATTTTTTGTTTCTATATTCACGGCGGAAACTGATCGGTCGGAACTTTTACAAATTTCAACCTAGCGCGCTCGTACTGGTGTCAAAAGGTAGGGCAAAATAAACTATTTCGTTTATAAAGAATAACATTTTTTTAAATTCCCAACAGAAAGGATGATTTGACCGATTTTCATTTTATACCTAAAAACGTCCGTACGCTGCATAATAACTCTTTTAAGGCACGGCGACGATGCCCACATAAAGTAGGATACGTGAAGTACTATAACTAATTCAAGATGGTGTTTAGCGGGTTAGGGACATAAATCAAACCTCAGTTTTTTATAAATTGGTAGGGTTTTTGCTCGTGTGATTCTCCAAAGGGTCGTACGTTATACTAACCACGTATGCGTATGCGTTCAGCTTGCTGGGGTAATCGGAAGAACGGATGATTGTGTGGTACTCTAAATTATCATGTAGAACAAGATAGAGTTAAGCGGCCTTCTGAGTCTGACTTTTCGCAATCCCATTCGAAGCTATTAGTTAACCCTTTGTACTTAATTATTATTTTTGGCAAAAGTGAACTTACTCATAAGATTTAACGCTAATAATTTTTCTTATAGAACTATTAAAACCTTTAATAACTTATTTCAACATTTAAACATTTTTTGTAACTGACTTGTGTGATATTTTATTGTGAATTAATTTTGATAAATTTTTTCATGCTTACTGATCACAACCCCATGTAAGCAATATTAGTGTTATGTGATATAGTCTCTCCAAGTTCGCGACCCTTTTATTTAATAATTGCTTAATAATATTTTTGCTTTTACATAAATAACTTGCTATTTTTAAAGTATCATTAAAACTTAAACGAATTTTGTTTTTCAATCTTGTCTGAACATTTGTTTAATATATGTTTTCTAGTGTAAAGTGCTTTGTCCCATATATTAATTAATATTTGTTATTAACAATTCTAACAAGCTTAACTCAGTTGATCTTTTTTTTTATTTGAGACATATCGGAACTGTGACTAATAAACGTTCTCTCCTTGATTGGTTAGTTCCTAAATTTGTCAGATAAAACTTGTAGTAGTAAAGTGCATATACTGAGTGTTTCCCGAATTAGGGCATGAATAGGTTGGGATAGTATTTCAGGTGTAGCTTCGAAAATTACGCCTTTTAAATATCCCTATCAGATCCTTGGCTCAACATCTAAAACTTAAGAGCTCTCTTAGCAGTAGAGGCTGGTCTGGAGTAAGTGTATTAGAACAACTGTGCCTTATTATAAACAATTGAAAATTTGAATTTATTTATTGTTCATTTAGTGCATGATACTTAATATGCATGTTGTGTTGTATTTTAGAACTAATATATACTAGAAATAACGCAACTAACTATAATTATTGCTAAATTGTTATTAACATAATTTTAATTGTTGCTAATCTCAAAATTTTGTCTTCAACCACCTTTGTTAATAACTGTTCTATTTTATTAATTGTAAAATTCTTTTGACAATATTTTCAAATAAGCTTTGCTAAAAAAGTTAATTTTGGACTGTCAGAAATATAAATAGCTGATCACTACCCGACGTAGTGGTTAAAGAAAAGAATTACTTGATAACCACCTGAAAGGAAGTTATAATTTTATAACCTTGATAAAAAGAGGAATAATATTCCACACCAAAAAAGAATAATAAAAGTGAAAATACAAAATAATCCATAGGACAAAATTTAAAATTTATAAGAAAAGGTTTTATTTTTTAATTGTTTTGTGAAACTTTTCATAAAAGTTGTATTGTTGTCTTCAGGACATTTAGTTGTAAACAGTGTAAATAGCGCAAGGCGATAGTTGTCAAGTTTTCTTTTGGCTTTCAAAGACATTAAATATAAACTATTACTGAGTTGAACAAACTTTAAATTCACGCCCAGCGACTTTTCTTCCCCTTAGAGTCCATGGAATTCCCAACTTTCTTTGAGTTGGGTGCCCATTTTCCAGAAGGCAGCCGGGTAAATGGTGGTGGGACCTCGGTTAATCCTTAGCCCCAATAAATAATACCCTTATAAAAAATATCCGCGTTAGTATAACTGACTTGAAACATGAGCATCATGTAGCTAATCTTAGTATCATTAGTAATAAGCAGGAACTAAGTAGTATTAGAAACCTATCTTATGAAGGTGAGAAATTAAAAACAGAAAGAAATAGCCTAATAGACATAGCCAATGGCTACTGCCTGCTGGAGAATTTGAAAAATCATTTTGACACTTCACGTAGGACCAAATTTACATGATGAAATTAACTCTATGACTTCGCCTAATCAGCCGACGTGCGTCGCTGTCCTAATAAGTCCTAAGTTTTAATGAAAATTCTTTGGAACTTAATAAAAACTTACAAAGCTCTTCAAGCTATAAATCATTTAGTCACCATTCTTCACTGTCTGCCAGGTGCGGCACTGAATATAAAATATTAAATAAAAGTAACAAATTTAACAGTGGTATCCTAGAGGCACCGAATTTAACTAAATTAAATGACCTTTTGTCTAATCCAAATACTAAAACTAAAGCTACAGGGCAAACCAATAAAAACTCTCAGACTTCCAAAAAGACCGACGTTTCAGTTGGGTATTCTTACAATCATACGGTGCAATTTCACGAGAATGTATGTTTAGAAAAAACTAACCCAAATACCTTAATTAGCCAAATGAAAAATATTAATACTCCTTTCTCTGAGTTCACAGGTAGCCCAGAGGCCATAGAAGGAAAAAGTAGCCCACATCCTTCTTGCCCTAAAGGTCTTATGATAACTGAGCGCCATAATTTTAACCAACAAACCATAAACTCTGATTTTCCAAATCTTACAAATATAAATTTCGAATGCTTCGATTCTATAACACGTCCATCATCAGAACGTGGCATCCCTGGTGGAAATCTTACCAGATTGCCGTGTTTGGATGAATGAATGAATAATTCCACTAATAAAAATTCCAATTAAATAACTTAATTTAAAGTTTCAATTATTCACGCCAGCCATCGTCAGAACATCGTAAACTGTGAGTGCCTTGGGATACGAAAAAGTTATCCGACATTTTTATTTTAAATTTCAATAATATTATGTCAGCTATTTTGGATCTATTCTTAATATGGTAACATGTATCAGCTCTTTTGTTCATTACACTCTATTCGCCTCTAATATACAGTCAGAACTATGTTAATGTATATTTAGTCTAGTTACCCATAACATAGTTATTGTAAGGCAATATATCTTGGTTTCCTGTCAATAATACACATCCTCTACGTAAACTGATATCTGTCTAATGGTTTTACTGGAGGAAATATGTTAGACTTTGCCAAAAGTTAAATCTAATAGTTTAGATTGTCTCAACTTTCCTCACTCGTTAATTTGTGTTAGCGATTAGATTTGAAAACAAAGACGATATTAAATTTAAAACTGGCGTATATAGTAACAATTAAGACAATGATGAAATACTGGACATTTCCTTTTTAATAGACTTTATATTTATCAAAAAAAAAAAAACTGAAAGTTAACACATTTTTATCTAGTAATGTACAATCATATTTATATATAGTATCTAATAACTATCATGAATACTGATAAAAGAAAAAAACTCGTTACAAATTAAAACCTCGTTAATGGTTTTATGGATTTTTGTTATCTATGAGTAAATTATTTATACTTATATTATAAATTTTATTTTCTTTGGTTCACAATTTAATTTCCTACGTGTTTATATTTTGTTCTGATTTTGATATTTTTAAATTAAGAAAAGAAAAAATACTGGTATTTTTCGCTTATGTATGTAAACGATAGTTTTCATTTACAGGCTAATTCTTAAGGAGGCTGAAAACCTAAGTAATAGATACTGTTGTTTCCTTGAGGGAAAAAATTGAAAGCTTGTTGTCGCAGAATATACCGATTTGTAGATCAAGAAATAAAGAAATTATCTATGCTGGAAATTAAGGGGAGAACAAAATGGCATGTACAGTTATCTACAGTTAAAAATATGTAGGTATAGTATATGACAGTTGTCAATGCAGAATAAGGTGTATTATTTACCAAACGGAGATAAATGGGTCACAAGGCGACGATGATCTAGTGGCTTCCTTGTGATGTTTATATGTGAATATTTTTTTACTAGTCAGATTCAAGGATGTTAGGAATCGAAGTAGAATTCGCCCCCCATGGAATAAGGTCAGCAACTACGGCTTGTCAAAGTCAGTGCGCAAAGTATGTTAGTCAGAAATTGAATTGTATTTTTAGGCTAAATAGGGAATACGTACTTTCTTATCCGCTACAATGGTGTTTAATGCGGGGTAATCAAGCTAGCGGAGGTTATGTTAAAAATGGCTTATTCATTTAAATGGTATGGAACCTTAACAATAATTTGTGTGATAGTGAATATTACTGTGTTTTAAACACGTTGAATTGAATGATTTCCTTTTCTCTTTCTTCTACGACCTTTCGAAATTCGTGGATTAACGATTTCTTTTTCACTTTGCTCTTATCGTTAACTTTAATCTTGGGTATAGATTTGCAAAACTGCATTTCGGAGTGGAGTATGTTGTCATCTGCACGCCTGTAGAAATAATTTCTGGTAGAATAAATTAAGTTATTGATGTCGAGGAAAGATAAGATTGATTGATAAAACTGAACTGCGGAATCCTTATTCTGTTTTTACGAATTTGAGCAAATGGTAATCAATAGATACAGAAATACTTTTCAGTGTGTAAAGAAAACTGGCAATTCAGCGCAAAGCATTCGAAAAGAGCTGAAGGCAGAAAATTTGTTATATATTGCCATATATCAGATTTATCGAAGGTATGAGCAAGGAAGTGCGATATTTATTGTTTAATTGTTGTCTCATTAGTAAAAAAATGTGCTATTATTATTTGAAAATGTTGCCTATACTGGATTATCTTATATCTTTTAAACAAAATTAATGTGCTTCTCCGTTGGCTTGCACATAAATAAAAAGTAGAGATATGGGTCTGTATCAGAAGTGGGTTAACGATCATTTTTACATGGTTAAACAGCAGGGAACTATGTTATTTAAAATAAGGTTTACAAGGAAAAGAGTCAATTTAGGAGTGCACTTTTTTAGGATTATGGCCGTTGTGTCATCGAGGTAAAGAACATTTTGACGTTCGGAGTTTCAAGAATTTACCGCACCTAATTAATTATAAAAACATATACAATCATACGGTGCAATTTCACGAGAATGTATGTTTAGAAAAAACTAACCCAAATACCTTAATTAGCCAAATGAAAAATATTAATACTCCTTTCTCTGAGTTCACAGGTAGCCCAGAGGCCATAGAAGGAAAAAGTAGCCCACATCCTTCTTGCCCTAAAGGTCTTATGATAACTGAGCGCCATAATTTTAACCAACAAACCATAAACTCTGATTTTCCAAATCTTACAACTAACACCTAATTAATTATAAAAACAATTTCGTGTGTTTGGACAAAGATAGAAAATGGATCGTACTGTGATACTTCCCTCGTATAAGCAACATATTGTAATCACCGTCTGAGAGTTTTACAGATCTTTCGCATTAGGGGTCCAGGGTCTTGAAAACCATATTCTACCATTTCCGTCAGTCTGTCTGTGCACGGCATAATTCAAGAACTACTTGTCGGATTGACTTTAAATTCTGATAAAAAACAAGGGACAAATGCATATAGCATGGCAGGTGAAAATCCATTATGGCGGATCAAAATAGCGGAATCACAAAATGTTAAAAATCCTTCTCCAATTTTCTTACAAAAAGCAAGTGTGAAACAAGGATAAACTAGTAATTTTAGTGGAAAGTTTTTTTATGGCAGAACAAAATGGCGTCCTAATAAAATACTACAGTACTCGGTGAAATTAAATTTCTTGGAATAAACTTTTATTTTTATGAAAGAAGATAATTTGACTAATTGTTTTTTATAGACTATGTAAATAAAGTTTTTATAGACAATATAAACAAAAGGTAAGATTCCAGTCCAAAGAAGCGTTCGACAGGGACTACAACGATTAAGGTAGGATTAAAAATTAATCTGTCAAAAATAAGAGTAATGAGTGAAGATCAGATTCAAGTGATCATCGAAAACCACACTTTGCAAAATGTACAGGAGTGTGTCTATCTTGGTCATTCACCAATCGTGAAGAATAAAACCAGGCATCAGAAATAATAAGGATGCTAGGACTCTTTCGCAAGATTGGGCCATATATTTACAGATCCAAAAATCCCCCAGACACTGAAACGAAAAGTAGTGGAGTCATACGTTTTACGTGTAACAATATAATACACTCTCGCACAAAAAAAGTAGAAATAAAAATAAGAAGACGAACGAGAGTGACGGACATTGTGCAATGCGTAGTGGCGCTAAACAGGATATGTGGCTGAAGAAAATTTTACTCCAGAGGCATCCTCAGTGGACGAAAAGAAACATTGGAAAATCTCCTAAATGGTATTATGGCGTACGAAAAATAGCTGGCAGAAACAGGAAACAAATAGCAGAAACAAGAAAGGCATCTAAAACTTTGGGACAGGCCTACATTCAGGAGTGGACAGAAAATGGCTAAGTAGAGAAATAAAGTAATGAAAAATTAATAATACAATAATAATAAATTATATTATTTATCGAGTTTACTATTTTTGTTTAGTAATTTCCACTAATTTATTTTCATTTGACAGCTGTTTCGATACCCTATGTATTTTTCAAGAACAGTGTTGAACTGGATTTTGAAAAAGACACAAGGTGTGGAAACAGCTGTCAAACGGAAACAAATTAGAAGTTTGTTTATATATTATACTGGAAATAAATTACAGTTTATAAAAGTCTTATATAATACAATTATCAATTTAACATTTATTTTTTAGAAATTTTTGGAGCCGTATTTAGATCGCTTGTGTTCAGCCTTCGTGGGCCACGCTTTTTATAATCTGCCAATTATTTATATTGTGTAATAAAGTATACATTGCTAAAACTAAAAAAAACTGAATAGAATTTTTTCTTAAAACCCGTGAAATATTTTCCTATCGTCAAGGGTGTTTTTATTCAAGACGCACGTGTCTACATCTGATGGGATTTGACTGGTAGATCGGAAGGAAATTGGAGGGCGGTTGGGTTTAACGCAAAAAATTGCAGTCACCCTTATTTGGGGTTGATAAATTTGTGGATTAAAATGGGGTAGATCCCTTTAGGAATAGGGTTTTTATCTTTAAGTAAGTTCCATTTAGTGTAATGAGCTTGTAATGCTATACGATGGCCTCAGGCAGATACATGGATAAATAATTTATCAACAAGCATCTTCGAGAGCAATCCAATTTAATTGGCTGTATTTTATTTAACACTTATATTTTTGAAGAAAAAAGTTCTTTAAATATATTTTACGGAATTGGGCCATCATCTTTACATTGCTTGCAAGTAATATAAACAATGCCTTATAATCGTGCAAAAATCACCCTCCGAGAACAGCCATGGCATATATAAGGAAAGTATCGAATAATCATACAAATTTTAGAATAACATAGGTTAGTTTTTTTGACGTTTTAGAGTACCGAAAAAAAACCTAAAAACACATTCAAAAGAAAATGACTTCGGTACGGATGCATCAAAAATGCCAATGCCTCACGGGGATTAGATTTTAGTTGTCATAGGCTAGATCTGCGATATCTATGCAAAAAAATGTTCGTGTACATGCAAACCCATATCAGTCAAATCGTAATATAGTTAGATGAGAAATGAAAGTTATTAGCCTAGATACTTGATATTTTTCGATTATATGTAATTAAAAGAAATTTACGTAATATTTCGAAAAATAACGAAATACATTAAATTTATTTTATCTTTTTGTACATAAAAGCATTTTTTTAATATAAAAAGTAGCCCTTGGGGGATAAAACTAATCCCTGAAAATGAAAAAAAAATGGATGGTAAAAGCATTTTGCTTTTTAAAAAAACCGGTTAATCAGTTAAATTTATTTTATTATTCTCTATACAAAAACATGTTTTTCCACTATAAAGGGTCTCCCTAAAAAAATTAAACAGAACACTTAAAACCCAATGTATATGTACATTTTCTTACAATACAGTGTAGCTTTGACGCAGTTTAAAAAGCGAAAATGTAATTTTGTTTTAAAACGGATAATTAAAAAAACCGTGAAACACGTCTAATTTCTTTAGCTCTTTATAGATAAAACCTTTTTTACTAGAAAGAGTAGCCCTAGGAGATAAAGTAAACGTAATAGGAATTGATTGTGACGTAATTCTTGTTAAAAAGGACGTATTTCTTGGAAAACTTTCATCATCAACACTGTAGTGACAGTTAAGGTGCATCGCATCTTCCTAAGAGGTATACATTTCTTATAAATAAGTTCAGATTTAGTATACCTTTTGTGTATTGATGTATTTGTTAATATTCCATGGATTTAACTTTCTGCTAATAACCATTCTGGCTTTAAATTTAACCCTTTTACACTGAATTTTTTTTTAGCAAACTGAGATAATAGATAATGCCAAAAAGATAAAACTAAACTAAAAGAATTTGTAGGTAATAAATACGATAATTATTTAATTAAATTCCAAAGTAATTGAGCATAGGTATAAGAAAATGGTATACAGTTACAGCAGTAAAGTTAATTTAAAAACAGTGCGACAAGTTCTGAAAATGAATTACTGTTATTTATTTCACTAAAACATTCTTACTATTAAAATTATTTACAGATATAATTTTAAATAGGAGCACTACAGCAATGTACTAATGAGGGGATATGGGATACTATAAGTAATCCAAACTACTTTGTATCGAATTAAAAAAACATGGCAGTTCAATAAGGCGAAACATATTCAAGTAGCAGAAATCAGAAAAAACAACGAAATATAGAACCAAAATATCTGATTTTATAAAGAATAAAATGAGGGATATAATTTATATGATGTATGTTTAGGAGAAATGATAAAACAGCTAGTTAACATAAGAAGTTAAATGAATATATCAACGTTTTTTTTAATATTTCAGATGATTTACAGGAGCAGTTCAAAGAGATCATTTTAACTATAATAACAATGTAATGTTGTATCAAATTAGAAAAATGGAACCTTCACACTGTAAGAATATTATTAAGTTATAAGGAGAAAATTGTTATTAGATATTAAAAACAATTAACATCTCAATTTGAGAGAAATAAACAATAAATTCTATAAATAGTTAGAAGCTAGTTTCATCTTCAGAGGTATAAACATCAGAATCCGTTTCAGAATAGCCAGATTCATTTAAAGAAATAATCAGTGGCTGTGTGCCAATTGCATCCCAAGCTTTTGTTTACTCCCAGAAGTCTCTAATCATTTTATTCACGTGGGCAACCTATTTCTTCCAATGGTCCCTGGATATTTCATTTAGTACCTTAACTCAGGTAGCAGGTATTTCGCTAACTGTTCCTTTTAAGATGTGTGATCGTATTCCCTCTTACATTCCGACCAAACCATTTCAATGAGATTATACTGGCAATGGTATGGAGGTTGTTTCAAACTTTTGTGTCCAAACTGTAAAATCCGTCTTTCATCTTCTTTTCTAGGTAATCGATATTTCTGTTTTTCAGCCATTTAAGTAGTTTATATTTGGCCAAAAATTTCCTCAGAATGGCAAGAGTGATAACTTGTATTATCAATAATAATTAAAAATTTGGAATTAATTTTGTTTTGAATCATATTTCAACATTTTTTCTAGTCATGTTGTCGTGATAGTCTCTCTTTTTACGATATAACGGTGACCTGAAAAGGAAACTTCCATAAATTTCTTTCTCTTTCTAAAAATCTAAAATTATCCAAATATTACCCCCAGTTGTCTATGCAGAACTGGTAGAACGAGAATCATCCTGCCAACTACGTCCGAAGTCTCCTCTGCATCCATGTTTTATATAAAAATACTGGAGTGTAAGGCTCTTGCGATTCGACATTTCTTGTATATTCGCGCAAAAATGTCATTCTCTTTATTTGAATGTCATGTCGGGTAATTCCATTAAATATTTTCGGTTACTAGTTTTCTTCCATCTGAATGCTATACTACGGCACCAATTTCGCAATGAAAAAAAAGGAATAATTAAAAAACCGCTGAGATCTTCATTTAACTTGTTGTATAAACTGGCCATTATAACGTATTCCTTTTTAGCATATAATATAAATTGTATCCCTAATTTTATTCTTCAGAAAATAGGGTTCTGTATTTCGTTATTTTTCTGATATATTGCTTGAATATGTTTCGTTTGATTGAACTCAATTTTTTTTTAATTGGAGTCAAAGTAGCTTGACTAACTTTTAATGCAACCGACGCTAAAAAAATAATTACTATTTTGTACGGTCATGTTGAATTTGTGTATGCCAAAATTTTAACAGTTTACATCTATATTACTCTTAATTCGTGTGAAAACTTTTGAAATCATTAGATTAAGTAGTTTTTTTCAGGCTGATTTTTTGCCACCATTTTCTTCTGCAACTGGATTATACCAAAATGTTACCAGTTCATTCCTCTATAATACTTTATTTTTACGCAAAATTTGACGTAAAATGTATAATTAGTTTTTTAGTATTAAATTTTTAAACATTTCGTTTACCATATGGGATCAGTTCGTCCTTGTATAGACCATTAATTTTTAACTATAATTTGAATTCAAACGGATAAGTAGTTTATTGAATATGCCGCAAAATGACAAACAAACAAACCGGCAGACAGACCGAAGGAAGTAAATAATATTAAATAACACATGCAAAACTAAACTTCATCACTTTCCCTAATGACAATATTTATTTATTACTAGTTTTTGTTTGTACTCACTTATTTTTCTTATTTTCTTTATTATTTTTTTTTACATTTTTCGTTTTCTCTCCTACTAAGTATTTTTGACGATTTTTTGTTAATATTTTGATTATTCTTCTTTTCCTTATATTGTGGATTTTTTTAGCTTTTGCCTATTTTTAAAACAATTTATTAGGCCGTCATTTTATTCCGCATTATCAGTTTCGCATAAAAATGTTACCAGTTTTTTCCTACATTATATCGGATTTTTGAACAAAATTGAAAGTTAATTAAATCAGTAAATTTTATACTGATTGTTTTCTAATTTTATTAAGCTGCCATTTTGTCCTGCCACATTTGATTCGCAATAAAATTTTACAAAATCATGTATCACACCTGATTTCATTCAACTTTTAAAGTTAGGTTAATTAGTTAATTATGTAGCTGTATTAAAATTTCGAAGAATGATTTAAGAGAGAAAAAATGATCTTTTAATTACCATTTTATTTCAAAAAGTAAAGTAGAAATGTAATTTAATAAGCTAATATCATAATTTTACCATTAGTATTATAACTGACTAAAAAAGAATAATAACTTAAAAAGAAACTGCACAAAATAAGTTTTAGTCATAAAGTAGTTGGAGTGGAACTAATAAAATTTTAAATTAGAGCAAGAATGCCGCTTGTGCCAATCTGCTCAATTATAATATCTGTCTATAAAGCGTAATTGACTGCAGAGATATTTCTTTTTCCTTAGACAGAAAGTTTAGGAACTTTAATCACGTAGATATTTTAAGAAATTCAACACTAAAACCTTAGGGGGATAAATTACGAAGGAGTTAGACAAATATAATTATTCACTCATAGAGAAATATTTTTATTTCCAAGAGATAAACTACTGAACAATTGTTAAAAATAATTCAAATTTTGCTACTATTTTTAAAACCTCTTTAAAACTGAATCCCCCCTTAGGTCCTGAAGCTAAGATTTAAGTACGAAATGTTTGCAAGCCTAGTTCAATTATTTCCTTTTAATATCGATAAGGGACGAAGAAATACTTTTCTTGGTAACCCCCTCAAATAAGAATTCGTTTGTCGCGCTGAGGTAGCAAGGCACCATGACTAATTTCCAGAAAGTTCAAAAAATTAAAGAATTAATCTGGTGACCAGCAAATAGAGTTAGAAAATTACAAACAATACTAATACATGCCCTGACAGTAAACGTAACAGGGCTACAAGGAATACAGCGGCGGCGCATTGGGCTGCATCACGGTAGCAGTGCACTTTGATTTTTAGTTGGGTTTAAATCCTCTTAAAATACACATTGATTTGGCAATTGTTCCTTTAAACTGAAACGAATAAAATCCTTAAATCATCCTGGAAAACAAAAAAACTTGAAACTTTTAAAACTCATGGATTAATGAGTTTTTATCAAAGATTATATTTATATTTTTTTGTACAGCATAACTCCAGAAAAAACTTTCAAGTTTTTTTTACGCTAGATTCCTTATATAGGCAAGCATCTAAACTTTTGGGGCATAAATATTTTACTACTTAATTTCACTTACAAATAAATTTATTTCATTATTTCCGGATCTAGCATTTATGGTAAAGAGGATGTATATAGTATATGAATTTTATACTGTAGCTTCTAACTGTAAATTATATCTTATAGCAAATAATTAACGTTACTATTATTAACCCTTTTATTATTATTACTATACAGGGTGTCCAGAATTTTTGTTTCAATATTGAACAGTATTTAATGAGTTTTTTTAAGCACTATATTTATTATATGATTTTTGTTCAGCTTAACCCCGGAAAAAGTTTTAAGTTTTTTTAGGCTAGATTCCTTATACAGACCAGCATCTAAACTTTCGGGCATACATTTTATTACTTATTTGACTTACATCTAAATGTATTCCTTTATCCAGATCTAGAGCCTATGGCAACGAAGATGCATACATAGCATGCAGAAACTTTGTGTCAATATTTGAAGAAGATCTTCCACCTATGAAAATATTAAAAAAGTTCCGATAATCATGGGTTTTGAAACTTCTTCGTTTTCAGGATACAGGATGTTGAAGTTTTAAATAATTTTTAAAGTGCCTCGTATATTTCTAGAAACATTTATTATATATATTTGGTATACGAACAATCGTAATTAATGTTTATAAAATAGTAATAATACATTTCAGAAAAATATACAGGGTGTAACTTTTTTGGGATCCTGACTCCTATGATCGCCCCAAAAAAAATGTATTAACCGGCTCCAAAAAAGGAAAAGGTTCTCAATTTCTACCTGTATGTATTTTTTTATGTTTGTTCGCGCATACTGTCTAAACTGCTTGGCCGATTTTGATGAGTCAAACGCCAAATTGTCGAGGACGTTTGCCTGGTGGTTCTATGTATTTTGATTTGAAATCCGTTCACCAGTTTTTTTGTAATAATAATATTTAAAAAACACAGGTATAAGGGCGATAAAGCCAGAGAGTTTTATAATTAAATTAACATTTTTTTAATACCCTTTCCAAACTAAAGCAGGGTGTATAATAGACATACAACCCCATTTGCTAAAAGGTATCTCTTTAACTATCCTGTAATGCAATTTTATGTGTTCAAGGTGACCATGAAAATGTACAACCTCAAAATCTAATATTTTACTTAACATTTTCGAAAAATGAACATTCGGTATGAATAAAACGTTATTAACCGACTACCCTCATTTTCATTTCTAGCATATATACAGGTGGTAAAGAAACATATGACCGTAATTTTTTTATTTAACATTATATAAAAATTAACTAAGTAAACAGTTTATTTTCAAAGTAGTTTAGAGGAAAGATCTCATTATTATATATCTTATGGGGGTTCTTTCAATCGTTGCATTTCTACAATTGTTCTTTTATCATTATTAAGAACTTTACTTAGTTTTAATTCTGATAAGGCTATGCCATCTAAGATTCTAACGTGGCTTAGAGCAGCGAATACCTGGCCTTTGGCAATTTTTGCCAAGGTCAATTACAGCCTTATCTAACGTAGATCCCTGTAATTTATGTACAGTGACTGCCCAACTAAGAAAAATCACTAAAAAGTGAGAAATAAAATATTAAAAAAAATAGCTAAAAAGTAACAAATAATATTTTGATGACTAATTTGTAATAATATACATTAAAAACATATACATATATTACCTATAACCAATGGTAACCTTAAACTTACTAAGTAACCTAATACAGATTTTAATATGTTATTCAGACAGGGTCACGTCAGTATTTAAAAAGTCGAACTACTGAGTATATTTGATCGCCGACGGTTTATATTTAGTTTACCTAGGTGTATTTTCTATAACACGGCCGTCAACAAAATCTTCATGCACTAACCCAGCCAGTTACAAGGCACCCAAAATATATCTGCGCATGTCTCGAAATGCGAATTCCTTATTGATCTGTTTGGTGGTGGTCCTTATTTTGTCATTATTGATTTAATAACGACGATTAGGGAGAATATACGCAGTTAGTGGATGGTAGCACTATTCATAGAATATTGCCGTTTGACTTTGGTCTCAGCGATTGCATGAAAATAGCATTTTGCGCTTGCGCAGTTCCACAAACGGGCTTAGAGCAAGTGATTCGGGTATCACTTTTAAAAGATATAAGGCTAGCTATATATTTGATTTATATGTAATGTAATATAAAATAAATGAACTATATTTTGTAATAGTGACGCTTCTTTTGACGTCGACTTCAAAATGTCTATATTTAAGAAATAAATATATTATTTTTTTACTTTTTAGCTTTTAGCTAAGTCGATTACTATTTCTTATATATTTTATAATGTCTATAGTTAATATTATTTCTATTATATTTCCTGATTTATTTTACACATTTTACGCTGCTTGGACTTTTTTGATATCTTGCATCGTTTCGAGAGAATTTAGAAAAATATGTTAAAAACATAAACAGTCTTAATGGTTTTTGCATTAGCTTTTTTTTATCTAAATTACATGCTAAGAACCACTAAAAACATCCATGTTTTAAAACACATTTTTCTAAGTTAGTACGAAAGGATTGAAGGTAAGGCGAGAAGTCCGATAGAAGTTCCAAACAAGTTTATTGTCGCTACATAATTTTTTGTGGCGGTCAAAATGGTTAAGGCCGCAAAAAAGCTACACTCAGTTTAATTTTCTTAAAACTTGAAGTGTCTGGTAAGTAGTTTTTTAGCTATACCGCGGTTACACATCGAAACTGACAGACAGACTGGAAAATTTAAGAAAATATGTTTTCTTTTTGCCTCTAAATAATCTGAAAAGTAGAAAAACTGAAAAAATCAAGGAGATTGATTTTTTCACGTTTACAATGCTTACCTCTTATGAGGCACGTAAAAATGACGACTAGATAAAATTTTGCTCCATATCACTCTGTGCAAAAGGTATGCCGAAAAAATTAGATTGAGATAATTTTAAAATATGTGGAACGAAAATGTTTATTCCACTTGCTTCTTATTTTTTGTGCATTTGTTATGTAGGTATTTTTATTCTGAATCAATTAAAAAGACCAAACCTCGTACAAGGGGCTAAGTGACGCAAGGCCAAAAAATAAGACCGCAAAAAATTAACACTCAACTTGTGACTTTAAATATGTATATAATTTTAAATATATAAAGAAAACAATAGTCCGTTACACATAAACATGTAGAAAGTTTGACCGAAACAGTTATTCTCGGTTCTTTGTTCTACTAAGTAATATCTATTACCTTCTGCGCAGTTGTGTCGTGTAGTTTATGTGTTCAGCCACAATATGTCCAGGCAATATCTGAATGCATATTGCTCTCCCATGATTGTTTATTAATAATTTAAAATCTTTTGTTTATAGGTAAACATCGATACCTAATAGCCTAAGTTCCTTTGGACCGTTGTTTTTGCGTGAACATACTTTAAGTTAAAAATTGCATATGTTATCTCAATTTCATAAGGCTTGTACTTAAATAATCCTTTTAAATGATATTTTGGTTCAGTGTTACTTAAGTTCAGATGAAACAGCAAAACAAACAGAGAAAATAGAAATATATAAAAGACAACTTACATACACTCAAACATCATTTAGCAAGTTAATTATTTAAGTTGAGAGATAACGTAGTAACTAAATAAATGGGAAAACTCCAATTACAAAAACCTCTATTCCAAATTTTAAAGTAATTTAAACTGAATAACTCCAGCACGGATCGGTAAAATGCATAATAAATCCGCATTCATTATGTACGAATCAAGCCAGACGTTTGTCGGACAGACACGTGTCCGTGAGGCAATGCACGTGTCCAGCGACTCAGTCTGGATTTCTACATGCAGGCTGCCACGTTTATGGAGTTTGTGTAATTCCTTACAAAAGTGAAGTTGCCGGAACGCTGATGTGCAAAGACAAAAATAATTGACAATTTTATATATCGAAGGGATATACGCTTTGAGAAAAATTTGAGGCACTATGATTACAATTAGAAAACATTTCATGATAACAAACTTTTTTGACTAAAAAAATTCTTAAAAGTGTATTAGTTGTTTACCTAGCGCAAACATTTGTCATGTCTAGTAGGTTTTTAGAAAATACAAAAACCAGCCTTTATTATACAATAAATATAAGCAATCCGAGAAACACCAATTACCTTTCGTATGAGTTCCGTGCATCAAGACGTAAAACCAAGTTAGATAATAACATACTGACTCGTCATTCTGATGACAAACACTTGATGAACACCCTGACCAATAAAATATATTCATGTGCCAAATGTACTTATCGCACAATTATAACAACGCATGCAAGCTGATACTGCCCGATGGTAATTTTTAATTTTTATTTATTTAATTTTTTGTTTTATTTTATTTCTCTTTAATTTTAATTTTCTTTATAATTGTAATTCGTTCATTTTTTTACTTTATGTTATCTTACTTTTTATTTTTTGGTTAAAAAAGAAGGTGGTAGAGGAGATTTTTTTCCGCCCGAGGAGGTACCACCCCACATACACATTCCAAGGACTGGTGAAGTCTTTGCTGACGTTTCTAGCCCTGTGAATATGAGTCGTCCTCCAATTCTCTTTCTTTTCTTTAATTTTTTTCTTCCTTATTTTATCCAAGTCGAAGAATGTTATATGAAAAAATTACGATGGATATTCCTGAAGTAAAATATTCCGAAATCAAAATACCTGGCTATGAACTTCTTCCATCTTTCCGCCTCAACAGTAGAGTTTGCGCTTTCATTCGTAGTAATCTACCCTTACCTATTTGTTGTATGTATCAGACAATTCCTTCAACGAGCTCTGCAAGTTTCTTTCTACTAAAGTGGATTTCCTAATTTCTTAATTCCCTTGCATGATCCTTGGCAATTTTAACGTTTATAATAAAGAACGATTAGGGTCCACCAAAACCGATCCCCGAGGTAAAGTAGCAAATACTTTGCAATCAGCCAATCTCCCACCAACCTCATCAGAACTCAGACTTACTTCCCACACATCGTCACACGTCCAGTCAAAATCCACTGAACCTTTTTCTGAGCCTTATCAGTCTTCCGTTTCCGCTCCTCCGGGTTCCTCTAACCACGGTCTAATTACCTTTTCCTGCCCCATACAATAGGAAGTTGTTGAATCTATGCCACCTCGTACTATATAGCACTATTCAGCTAACTGGGATTCTTACTCTTATAATAACTTTCAAAATCCTGCGATATTGCCAGACTCAACAATTTTCTCAAGAACCATACAAAATCTACATGCCAAAAACGAGGCACGAGATCATTACAATCTCATAATCCCCGAAGCCCAAAATAGGAGCCAAAAATATGAATCAAAACTTCTGCGAAAACTTCTTTTTACCCCTAACTTTTGGTGATAAAATCGCCTCCACGTCTAAAGCAAAAGCTGTGCTTTCTGCAAAACAACCTAACCTAAATTCCACTTTAATCCCTCCTCTTCAATTTCATCAGTACCAGCTGTGTCATGCAATTACCTTTAAGGTTAAAAAGATACGACATATTCTCCAAACACTTAATACCAAAAAGTCCTCGGGCCTCTATCCTCACCAGGTTATTCCAAATGTCCTATGAGAAAGACATTTTTCCTGAAAGCTAGACATCTGCTCCTATACAGCCTGTTCGCAAAAAGAGATCCAAAACTCTTCCTTCTTATGAGTAAGTTAGTCGAAAAGCATATCAATAAAGATTTTTTAAATTACCTTGAAAGGTATAAATTTATACACGACGGCTTCCGCCACTAAAGATCTATAGTAGATCTTCTTACCTTCGTAAGCCACAACACGACAAAATTTTGTACGTGGATTGCCAGTTTTCCTTCTAACAGAAGTATTTCTGTAGTGGTTGACGGCCATTCATCAAACTTTCACCAAATCAACGCAGGCGTTCTATAGGGTTCAGTGCTGGAACCTACGCTATTACTCCTGCACATCAATGATTTGCTTTCTTTTACCAGCAGTCCTATTCACGGCTATGCACACTCTATTACAATATACAATTTCCTAAATATGTCACGAAGACTGATTGATGACAGGCGTAGAGTAATGACTATTCCTAATCGAGGACCTCACTAAAATCGTAGGGGAGCAAAGAACCTTGTCCAGTTTAACGCCACTTCTTGTTTACTATCCCACAAATCATCTCCCAGCACCCGCAGCATTCAAACGAATAATCAAATGCTTAAAACCAAAGATTTCGTTAGCCTAGTCGGTATCACTATTCAGAAAAATCTTCGCTGTCAAAATTGGGATTTTTTTTTTCGAGCTTGAAAATACTTTTCTTCTGTCAACCTGTCAACCTTTTACACTTCGCACTCTGCCTTGAGTATTGCTCGCACATATGGGGAGCAGCCTCTCCTTCAATCGTTAATATTCTTGACTTTGTCCAAAGAAGAGCTCTATTCGCCTGACTGATGAACCAAACCTCACAAGGAAGCTTACATCACTAGAGTATCTTCGAATTGTGGGCTATCTGTCTCTGTTTTACAGGTATTGCCACGGATTCTGTTCTGATGAAATATCATCAATTTTAATCTTTTTAGTCATTCCTGCCACAGAGACACGAGCATCGGCCCACTTGCATCCCTTTAGGGTCGAACTGCAAATACTAAGGACCTTCCACTTGGTTCCTTGTTTTATTCCCAGAGTGTCCTGATTATGGAATGTGTTACCAGATAATATATTTCATTCTTCTCTTAATCTGTCTTTAAAGCCCGCATCAAAAATCTTGATCAAAAGCAATCACGGTACCTAGTACTTAGGCCTTCCGTCTTCGTGGTCCGCTCACAGAAAAAAAAACATCTGTTCTAACTGATCGAACCTATTCTCCCTTAAACATCTTTAACAGGTAAATCAACGTTGTGTCAAATCACTTAGCACTTTGAATGTTCGCATGAATATGTAAGCTAGTGTCTCGCCGCAGCTTCCATTTGTTGGTACTACATCTAATTAGGCAACCGGCATATTTTAATTTACATAGGTGCCATCTAACGGTACCATAAGAAATTATTCTCAAAACATCGAAATGGAAAGGGATCTTTTTAAAATTTTTTGATGCAAACGGTCTTGTAGTAGTTGGAGGGTTGATCTCTGAAGTCTGTGTGTCGGGGTCCACCTGGTTGCACTTTCATTTTTTTTTATAAAAACTCGTATTTAATAAATAAATATGTAATAGATTTTTCAGTTTCCTCCGAAAACATTATGTTTTACTCCCGCAGACCTAGTTCGCTGGGAAGATTGAGTAGGATCATGAAAACAATAAAAGCACTATGTCAAACAAAAATGCTTTACTAGGATACGAATAAATTTTATCCCAGAATCATACCTACAAGTTTTCTCGAATTTGGTATTGTAAACTCTGGTAGTATGTGTTTTTCTACAGCCAAACGGCAAAACCGTTAGATGAAGTTCTGTATAAAATCTTTAACTCACGCCTATTATATCTCCTTATCGACCTCTCCTAGTAATCGACCCGACACTGGGCACCGGCCCATGGCCCAGAGCAAGATATGGTTTTGCCTTTCTTTGGTGTGTCAAATTGAAAATATGTTTAGTATATATTATTGTAAATACATGTATAGTAGAATTAGGATGTTGTTTAGAATATGAAATGTAGGAAATAAAATCTTCGACCCTTAAATGAACAACACAGACATCAGTTGGTTTTTCCTCGATCAAATCATAAAGTCACTATCGTAAGATTATCAAGATTTTCTGTCGGCAGTAATAGCTAATGAGGCTATGTTAGGAATACAAAGTACAACCTGTCTTTAAACGCATATTCTGATTTTATATTAAATAATCTAGCATTATATCTAAACCAACTCACATTTACAATCAAGCACCGATTTTTACTTAGTCGGCTGGGCTTATTATAGGATCGTGAATAATATATACATACTACACAAACACTTGACGCAAATAAGATCTCTGGGAGATACATATACATTATTTCTAATGAATCAGTATTCCATTTAAAATGTATCAGTGTTACAAGTTGCTGTTTGTGTGCGACATATAAACGTACATTTATACACGTCTACATGCACATACAATTTTGAGAAATATACCAGTACCATTTGAAATCAATTTAGCCTAGAAACAAATATTGCTAATAAATAGTTCTTAAGCAAATTCGCGCCTTTTTCATAGGTTTTGAATCGTCATATTCCGTTTATATTTTATTGATACAATACAGTAATCTACCGCCGCGCCAACACACGTTCATCATATTACATACATTTTAATGTAGTTATTTGTTTTTTTCTAAATCTTACTTTTACAATATACTCGTATAAGCAGAACTGAAGAGAATAAAATAAAAATTTCTATAAAAAAAAGTTTTAAAAACGCACTAATAAGTGAAAAATAATATTTTATTCCATCTTGAAAATTTTAGATTTTTTTGAATTTTGGATATAGGATAAATATTATATTTCCATTTTTAGTGCATTTATTTGAAGCCAGTTTTATTTTTTTTATAAAATTTGTATAATAAAACGATTTAAAATAACAAATAATATGTTTGCCTCTTACTTTTTTATTCAAAAATATTGTTGCTGCCTTTTTTCGTGCGTACATGGTGTGACCTTTACCGGGATGCAATAAAAATTTCGAATAATAGAACTCATTGGGCTCTTGGTAGAAAAATGAATTCCCTTCATCACTCTAAGGGCAAGGATGTGTCTTCCTGTTAAGAAAGTCTCTACTTCAGTGGCGATAAATATTTTTTATTTTCTCTTCTCCTTTTACAAAAATCCGCATTGGCTAAGTTACTAGACTTTTTATCCAACTATCCCTTATATGTAGCTTATCTTACCTAAAGTTTTTCATTTATTAATGCACTGCCCAGCTTGCTTCTCGTCAGCAGACTTTATCTGTATTTTTAATAATTTTATTTTTTACTTCGCAAACAAATTTACACAAAAAAAAACTATCACGAACGCTCGTAACAAAATATGTCTCATTATCTTGAAATATAGATACATACTGCAAAGAAAAAAAAAATAAAAGAACAGTAATTTACAGTTACAAGTTTTCACAATCTGCTCCGCTGCGTCGAAAATTTACTTGCGATGTTGATGTTTGTCAACAATTATCTCACCACGCTACACTAATGTCTATATATGACAGCAAAAATAACAATTTATTGAAATTAGTTAGCTAGAATTATGCTTTCTGTTCTCGTAGGCGTTACATAAAAATATTTTGCAATGTTCAATGTTTACATCTCTTTTTACATCCCCCGTAAAAAGAAAGTATTGTAATTATGAAAAAATCAGCCTTCGAGATTTTTTCAAATCTTTACTTACCCGATTGTCTTCAAAATTTGGTCAAAAAGTAAGGTCCATATGGGGTGACCTGGTAAAATTTTGGTAAAAATCCGATATGGCAGCCTAGTGAAATATTAAAAAATATATTACTAAAAAACAACTTATCCAATGTATCTCAAATTTTGCACAAAAATTAAGTGGTAACATTTTGGTACGTATCCGAGAATGTGGAATAAAATGGCGGCTTAATACAAAATTTAAAAATTTAACCTGAAAAAACTACTTAATGGACTGATTTCAAATTGTGTGCTATAACTAATTATTGTGGTATAGGGATGAAATAGTAGTACTAATTCAAGATGGCGAAACAAAATGGCGGCCAAATAAAATGTTTGTAATCGTGAACAAATCACCCTCCCAGGTTTTACCTATCTTCACGTTTTAGCAACCCTAAGTCCATCTGTCAGTTGGTATGTCTGTATTTTCCGGCAGAGCTTAAAAAATACTTATTAGATCAACTGAAATTTTAGTCAAAAATTGAGGGTCAGATGGGGATGACCTGGTAATATTTTGATAAAAATCCAATATGCGGAACAAGATGGCGGCCTAGTGAACCGTTAAAAAATTATTACAAAAAGGCTAATATCTAATTTACCTCAAAATTTGCCCAAAAATCAAGAGTTACATAGGAAGGTAATTACTAACATTTTGGTATGAATATAAGATAGTAAAACAAAATGGCGTTCTAATGAAATATTTAAAAAATAAGCTTGAAAAACTACTTATTAGATTAATTTGAATTTTTTTGCAAACATTAAGTGTGATATAGAGATAAACTGGTAAAAATGTGGTACCAGTTCAAGATGGGGGAAACATATGACGGCCAAAAATTAAAAAAAATCTTATATAATTGACTTTAAATTTTGCACAAAAATTAAATGTGGTCCCTATACCACATAGAATGGTACGAATTCGTAACGAAAATCGTAACAAAATGGCACAAAAAAAGAAATTATCGAAGTCACCTCAAAATGTTGCACAAAAATCAAAGAATCAACCTGTAATATTTTGGTATGAATCCAAGACAACCACAAAAAATGGCGACCTAATAAATTATTTTAAAAATCAGTCTGAAAAATACTTATTAGACTAATTTTAATTTTTGGGCATTCATTAAGTGTGATATAGAGATAAACTGGTAAAATTATGGTACGAATTCACGATGAAGAAACAGAAGGGCCGCCAAATAAAATGTCTAAAAAATAAATGTAATAAAAATTCTTATTCAATTAATTTAATATCTTGCAGCAAAATTTAAAGTGATACAGAGATTAACGATTCGAATTCATAATGATGATAGAAAGTGGTGATCTTAAAAATCAGTGTAAAGAAATGGTTGAACAAAATGGCGCGCAAATAAAATCTTTGAAAAGACAGTATGCTAAATGACTATTTGCGGATCCAAATTGGGTTATACTTTACTAGTCCTAATGAAAGGAATGATTCATAACGGGGGAAGTTCCGGGCAAAAAAAAATTACCCTGCCTTATATGAGATTTATTTGAATAAAAGGAGCAGTGCCCTTACGTATTAAAGTAAGTGTCATTTTATTCTGTACAAAAGAACACTTTATTAAAATAATGTTTTTATTCTATGTTCGCTTTTAGAAAAATATTAGTTAAAAGTACGTAAAAAATGCTTCTAAAACAATGCTTATTATTCGTTTTGTTATAAACTATGCTTGATAAATCTAGAAATAAATATATAATTCCATAACCAGAAACATATATTTAAAAGTAACCAACGTATATGTGAATTCCTAGCATACCGTATTTATTTATGGTGCTAACCTGGTATCTTTAATACCTACTTACTATTCCTACTATCAGATTGACTACCTCCTGCAGTATTTAAGTTTAATTGTGTTAGATAATTATGGCTGGCATAAACACGCGTTGTCGGGTATACGTTCGCATTTATAGAGCCTGATGCATTTGATAAAACGACCTGAGACTAGTTGCACTTCCTACAAGTATTGACTATGTACTATAGAGTACTAAGATATTTGTTTTTATTACCTATATGGGTATGATTTTCTGAAACAATTTAGTTAAAAAATCGGTTATGTATTTTTACCACTTTGAGCGCCATATGTCAATCGGATCAAGTGACCATCCGTGTGTATAAAACAAACATAAATATTATAAGCTTACAATTTAAACAAAATGATAAATATATTGAATGCTATAAGGTTTTTACAAAGTTTATTTTTTTATAGTCCAAAAAATACACAGCACGGCTGGACAAAGTCTAAAGCTTGACTGCAAGCTGTATGCGTAGCTAAATCTGGGGGTCTTTCATATTATTCAACATATTCTGATAATGTGATACAATAAAAATAATATAAATAATTAGAATTGATATATACACATAGACTAAATAAATACACATACATAGACAGATCTATATAAACACATATATTATACATACAGACGCTACTCTTTTTCTATTTAGAGAAAGAATGCAGTTTAATTAAGAGTAATTCATTATATGCAATAAACTATATTACATTAGGAGAGTTTTGGTCAGCCAGCCTGATAAAATTTTTCGAAACATATATATATATATATATATATATATATATATATATATATATATATATATATATATATATATATATATATATATATACAATGTTTTTTCATTCCGGGTGTACATCCGTTCACTACTGTCATTCTGAAAAGAACAGTTTTGCTGACGCTAAAGCGCAATTAGCGCAACAACAACAGCACCATCCGGAAAACATAAATAACGACCAACGCCTGCGCGGATATAACCTTCGGCCCCGAGTGGGGGTATAACAGGAAGCGTCGCAGTCACCAACACCTCAGTCTCTATTCGGACGCGAGAACGAAAGCTTCGAAAATGCCAAATGTGATTTTGGCGAAACGTCAGCAAAACTGTTCTTTTCAGAACGACAGTAGTGAACGGATGTACACACGGAATGACAACACATTGTATTTTTCAATCCGTGAAGGACTAAAAATCAACATATATATATATATATATATATATATATATATATATATATATATATATATATATATAGTTAATATATATAATTTTCTTGGGTATAGGTCCGAAAAAGAAAGTAATTGTGACTGAGGTTTTGGTAGTGTCACATATATTGTCAATTTTAAAAAAATATAATTTTTGACGTTTCGGCAGGAACCCCCTTGCCTTTCTCAAAAAATGTTTATCCATGAAACGTAATTAATCATTTAAAATTAAAATCTTAATAAAGAACAATATATATATATATATATATATATATATATATAATATATATATATATATATATATATATATATATATATATATATATATATATATATATATATATATATATATATATATATATATATATATATATATATATATATATATATATATATATATATATATATATATATATATATATATATATATATATATATATATATATATATATATATATATATATATATATATATATATATATAAATTGGACTTATTTCTTGGGTATAGGTTTATTTGTAAAATCAAACAATGGGATTAATTTGACGTTTCGCCTATCATAGTAGGCTTCCTCAAAAATCGCTCATTCCTTTTTTTTTTGTGGTATATAAGGCTTTCCTTTCCTATCTACAATTAATTTAAAAAACGTTTAGTGGTCTAATTATAAAAAGATATTTACAATTTTTCTAAAACGAATTTAAAATTTTATACTATTTACAAATAGTTATTACAAAATTAATAAAATAAGGTTACATACCTCGAAAAATGCGTGTTGATTATTTATTTATATTTGAACGATAGGTAGCAAGTTAGTGGTTTGCCAGGCAACTCATACCACAGTTTTAGGTAAAAAGGTGTTCCTATCGTAGTACGTTTTTTTTTGAGGAATTTAAAGATAATTTTTTGCTATTTTTTAATTTAAACCTTAGAGAAGAATCAGACATTCGCAATGATATACTTCATTTTAAAAATAACGGCTTAGACGAAGTTAAAACTATACTAAAATATCAAATTGTGGTATATTTGACTTACATTTTTTATGTCTTGTTTGTCATTTACTGCATTTTTTTCTTTCTTTATGTGAATCATTTCTTTGATAATTAATTTCTGATACAGGTTATCTTCATCAATGATTTTGGTTTTTTGGCTTCAGAAAAATTAAATTCGTGTTTTGTGCTTTTTTCATGTTTACGTAATGCAGTGGATGCATTCTTTGTATACTTATGCCCTTTTATTCTATTTTCTAAAAGTTGAGTTGTCATATATATATATATATATATATATATATATATATATATATATATATATATAAAAAGTAGAAAATATATAACGCGGTAAGAACTAGTATATAGTAGAAAATGGATTCTTTGGGATGACCGCTAAAGCAATAGAATTTGGCTAACCATAGACACGTGTTTCTGACTTAAGGTCTTCATCAGTACAGTCAACTAGTTGAAAGACGAGTACAACTAGTGCCAAAATTAATACACAAAACAATACTAGAGTCACCAACAGGAGCAAAACCGACATTTGTGATTACCAAGAGAACATCCGAAATCTTCACCGGACTTGATACTCTATTTACCACGGAGCAGCATATAGCCACCTGTGGCGAAACTCATAACCCAAGAGTAGTAAATCAAAAGTAGAAAATGTATAACGCGCTAAGAACTAGTATATAGTAGAAAATGGATTCTTTGGGATGACCGCTAAAGCAATAGAATTTGGCTAACCATAGACACGTGTTTCTGACTTAAGGTCTTCATCAGTACAGTCAACTAGTTGAAAGACGAGTACAACTAGTGCCAAAATTAATACACAAAACAATACCAGAGTCACCAACAGGAGCAAAACCGACATTTGTGATTACCAAGAGAACATCCGAAATCTTCGCCGGACTTGATACTCTTTACCACGGAGCAGCATATAGCCACCTGTGGCGAAACTCATAACCCAAGAGTAGTAAATCAAAAGTAGAAAATATATAACTAAATATATCCGCGTTATATATTTTCTACTTTTGATTTACTACTCTTGGGTTATCAGTTTCGCCACAGGTGCCTATATGCTGCTCCGTGGTAAATAGAGTATCAAGTCCGGCGAAGATTTCGGATGTTCTCTTGGTAATCACAAATGTCGGTTTTGCTCCTATTGGTGACTCTAGTATTGTTTTGTGTATTAATTTTGGCACTAGTTGTACTCGTCTTTCAACTAGTTGACTGTACTGATGAAGACCTTAAGTCAGAAACACGTGTCTATGGTTAGCCAAATTCTATTGCTTTAGCGGTCATCCCAAAGAATCCATTTTCTACTATATACTAGTTCTTACCGCGTTATATATTTTCTACTTTTGATTTACTACTCTTGGGTTATGAGTTTCGCCACAGGTGGCTATATGCTGCTCCGTGGTAAACAGAGTATCAAGTCCGGCGAAGATTTCGGATGTTCTCTTGGTAATCACAAATGTCGGTTTTGCTCCTGTTGGTGACTCTGGTATTGTTTTGTGTATTAATTTTGGCACTAGTTGTACTCGTCTTTCAACTAGTTAACTGTACTGATGAAGTCCTTAAGTCAGAAACACGTGTCTTTGGTTAGCCAAATTCTATTGCTTTAGCGGTCATCCCAAAGAATCCATTTTATATATATATATATATATATATATATATATATATATATATATATATATATATATATATATATATATATATATATATATATATATTGCTTTATCATCCCAAAGAATCCATTTTCTACTATATATATATATATATATATATATATATATATATATATATATATATATATATATATATATATATATATATATATATATATATATATATATATATATATGCTTATATATATAAATATCCATTATATATATTTATATATATATATATATATATATATATATATATATATATATATATATATATATATATATATATATATATATATATATATATATATATATATATATATATATATATATATATATATATATATATATATATATATATATATATATATATATATATATATATATATATATATATATATATATATATATATATATATATATATATATATATATATATATATATATATATATATATATATATATATATATATATATATATATATATATATATATATATATATATATATATATATATATATATATATATATATATATATATATATATATATATATATATATATATATATATATATATATATATATATATATATATATATATATATATATATATATTGGGCGTTCTTATGCACGTGCTCGATATTTGAACAATAACGAGAAGGCCGACCCACTAACACCACCAGCTTTTTCTAGCATTTGTAAAAGTTTTCTGTGTTCAACCATATCGAACACTTTAGCTAAGTCAATGAACACAGTCAGGAATACAATGTTTATCCTTATCTAAACTAGAACTTATCATACCGGTTAACAGAGCTTTGACGTCTTGGGTGGACTTAGTTTTTTTTTTAAAAAAAAATTGAGAATTAGATATTACATCATGTGTATCAAAAAAATATGGAAGTGTTTTTTTCAGCACCTTCTCAAATATGTTACTGATGTCTCAGAGTAGACTTATGGGCCTAAAGTTTTCATCATTGGTAGATTCTCCTTTTTTTAAATATAGGTAAAATAATGGCGGTTTTAAAGTGTATTGAGTATTCGCCTTTAAACAAAAAATATAAACTGAGATCTTTCTTACTGTCGTACTTGTTATATTGTCAAATCCGGAAGAACAATTGTTTTTTAATGATTTAATTAGAGCTTCAATTGTAAATTCGGTAGTTGATCGTAAAAAAATTGATTTGTGATTTTTCTGTTTTACAAAATTATAGATGTTTGTCGATATATAATTATTTTTTATGGTTTGGGCTATTTTTTTGCTTTCTTTATCTCTGCAGTCTGCTGTTTATTTGCAGTGACGATTAATTGGTACAACTGTCACCTTGTTCTAATTTAATATTAAAAATAATAATAATAATAATAATAATAATAATAATAATAAGACGTTTATTAACCCAAGTAAAAAAAATACATTTTTAATTTTGCAATTTAAGCACTACCTACCTAGGTCAAAAGGCTTTATATCAGCTTCCATTATGGATGCTATCCATATATGGTGCTGTTGAGCCAAAAAAAAATAGATAAATATACAATTATAAAATTCAAGCTTAATGTTAAAAAAAGAAGCAATCATTATTCACGTACTAAGTAGTCAGAATAGAGAATCAGCATATAAAAAAGGAGAGGAAATAGGAAAGAAGGGATAATAGAGGGAATAAACCAAAAAATACCAACCAAAATGTTGCAGGTCAATTCAAAGTATACAATATCTAGTATTCCTGAAGTAACATACTTTTTAGACGCTTGTGAAACGTAATAGTAGATGATGAAAAATTTACAAGTTGAAACAATATACATATCAGCCATATATTATGTACATACATACATAATATAGATAATATACATACAACCTGGAACAATATACAATATAGTGTTCCTGAATTAACATATTTTTTAGATGCTTTTTAAATGTAATAAGAGATGATGACACATTTACAACTTTTCCTACGACGTATACCATAAACGAACCTCAAAGATGAATTCTAGAGAACTTGGATGCGACGAGATTCCGTCGAGTCCAAGCAAGGACCATATACATTGTCACAGAAATTTAAAGGCGACAGTACCAAAGACTCACAAAGCATTTTTTTAATATCTTTATTTAGATAATGTCTATGTGGATATATCATTTTTAACGCTAAGTATCCTAATTTTAATTTAGAATTTACAAGCTCTTTAAACTTTAATTTATTGTCGATTATTAATCCAAGATTTTTTCCAGAATTTTGAAATTCAATTCTAGTGTTATCCAATATTCAAGGTTTCCATAAAAGTATTTCTAACATTATCCTTACAAAATAATATTGCTTAGGATTTAGTAGTGTAGTAGTAGATTTGTGAGGTGTAAAGGGTGTACAGCAGTGGACTAAGAATGCTTCCTTGTGGCACACCGGCCACAACATCAAGAGGGCCAGAGACATTGTCATCAATAATCACTAGCTGTTTTCTATTGGACAAATATCACAGCACCATACCCGAAGCCCGAGAATTAAAACTAATATAACGTAAAATAGAAATTAATATTTTATGGTTCACCATATCAAATGCCTTAGTAAAATCCAGCAATATTAAAACACAGGTCCTGTCATTGTCCTTGAAATTAAAGAAAATTGTGACATTAGAGAGTGCAGTAGAACAGCTATATCCCGCACGAAAACCTGACTGGTGATAGGGAAGAATATTATTTTCATTCAAAAAGATATTTATCGGTACGTCCATTATATTAGCTATATTCTGGCTGAAAGCAATGTCTTGTATTGTTTTAATGTGACTGATTAAAAACCGATAACTTTTAGCACAGTAAAGTAATAAATTAGAAGCACCAGTACTTTTACTTTTGTTCAGGAGCCAGAGCGAAATCGTTGCTTTATTTTGACTTACGCGAAAATACATAAATACATACAAAAAAATATCCGATATCCGGCTTCTGATTTACGATCGGTCAATTGGTTTTGGAAATATCGTCGAAAAACCGAAATTGGCCGATTTCGTTTTTCGCCAGTAAATCCAAAACGGTAGATTTGACAGCTGTCAAAATGTGACTTATTCAGACACATTTTTAAGACGAATAAGATGGCGTGTAAGACATGTCTCCTGCGTCTTTTGTTATCCCGCAACCCGCCTCAACTCAAAGAGCGTAAAATTTCCGGTCTAGAGTAATGTCTCACAAGTACATAAAAGATTTGAGTATCATTGAAATATCACACTTCGTAAAGTTAGGTTTTCTCTTTTCTAAGGATGCCATGATTTATTTTAAAAAAATGGGGCTTTGACTTTGACGTTAAATAATTCACAATATCAAAGTTGTCTTTTAGTCTGACAAGTATTTTCTATTCAAATGAAGAAAAGTTTGACACGTTAGCACTGTAGTTGCAGTCACTCAGAAACGCCGACATTATCTCAGCAAGGTATTTGGAGATGTACCCCAAACGATGGCAGCCTCATAAAACGCAATTCAGAAAAACCGTAGGTAATTTAATTACCCATGGGGCCTTTGAACAACCTAAAAGCGGATATAATATTGACAATGAAAATCGCCACAGAAACATTTTACAAGCTAGCAACGAAAACCCTTGTGCATTCGTAAGAAACGGAAATTTATGTGCCAAAGAGAGTGTTAAAAAAGAATAAGTACCTAAACCCATAATAGTTCAAGGACTTAAGGAAACTGATCTTCCAAGCGACTACGCTTCTTTAAGACAGGAAGTGCAATGAAAATCTCAATTTTGTAAATCATGTCTTGTGGTCCGATGAGCGTAGGTTTACGAATTGTGAAGTTTTTAATGTGGAAAACCCTCACGAAGTGGCAAAGAGACGGCCATAGGCCAGATTTGGAAGTAACGTTTGGTGTGGGGTCTGGTAATTTAATCTGACTTAGATACTTACGAACTTTTGTAAAATTTGCACAATTTTAAATAACACCCTATATATTATGCAGAAGACCATTTTGATGAACCGAGGCAGCGTTTACCAGTTCTAAATAGATCCTTAGTTTTTGAAAAATTCCGCTTTAAATTTGGGTAAAAATTTTGAGATGTGCAAATGGCCAGCAGTTTATATTATCACACTGAATGCTTGCACAAATTTTGTAATTAAAGTAATAAATAGTTTTTTCAGGCTGATTTTTAACTATTTTATTACGCCGCCATTCTTGATATTTACGAAAATGCCAGCAGGCCATCTCCTTAAAACTTTTAATTTTTGGCCAAAATTTGAAGTAAATCGAATAAATAGTTTTTTAGCTATGCCCCAATTTGAATTGAAAAAACATGTTTTTGGGCATCTAGAAATGCTAAAACTTGAAGCTATGTAAAACGTTGGAATGAGTTTTTTTTATTACGTTTACAAATATTTTATTTGGTCAACATTTTCTTCCGCGATCTTAAATTCATACCACAATTTTATAAGTTCATCTCTATATCACTCTTAATCGCGCCCGCGAGCTGCTTCTAACTGTCCAAGGGTTTGAGATATTTATACAAAAATAAAATATTGTATTTTTTAATTTACAAAAAATATCAAATCTGTAGAAACATTTTTAAGTTTTGAAGATAATTGCAGTGTAGTCTAGTCCGAATTTATATCAGTACTACATTTGTAAAGTAACTCTAATATTTACTAATTAGTTAGGTACAAGGTTTTTGTTTTTTATTAAATTATATTTTTGTGATAAAAGACAAGTTGTTGTATACTTTGCAAGTTAGTGTTTTTTATATAAGAAAAAACATATGTGAAGAGATTTCATTTTATCGTTATTCAAATTATTTATTTATTAAAATTCAAGTTATTTAATTATTAAAAAAATTACAAATGTTTGAACTAAATTTGGTTTGAATTATACTTCTTTTTAATCTTTTAAGAACTGTTTTATAATTTTAGCCGTTAGTTGAAATGCAAGCCAGCTGCCTTGAGAAAATTCGGCGAAACTTTTTAATCTGATAAGTGCAATGTTTTGTTACCAGATACCATCGGATGAGCCTGTAAAGTGCGAAATGGAAACTGTACTAAAATAATGTTGCGGATCCTTTTTGAAGTCGGGAAAATGACAACTCCTTAAAGTTACGGGCTGGACTCCACCAACAATTGAAATTCTGTTCTTCTACTGACAATTAAAAAAAACCTTTTTAAAACGTTTGTAAAAACTATCCAATTTATGATATTTTTACTAATTAGTCTTTACATGTCTTGCCATCGATGTATGTTAATTGATCAGAATTGTTTACTCATCCAATTAAGGAGGCTATTTTAACTACAAACCATTGTCCAAGATTCTGCTGCCAAAATGTGTGTACTTGGACAGGACTTCGTTTATCCTCTATTAACTCAGCTTAATATTTTGCAGTATTTTTTGTTTTTCGTCGCACGTGATATTACTTAGATATTGCAATTTCCTTATTTGGATGCTGGGTACCATATCATCTTTGTTAAGACGATGTGGGACCTGTACGTTGGTCTTAATATCACGTGTTTGTCGCTTGGGGACTCATAATTTTGTATCAGTTTCTATGCTTCCATTCCGTACAAAAAATGAAACCAAACCAAATTCTGAAATTAAAAGTTATTTTTAGTACATACTTTTTTATTCGATTAAAAGGGCTAGTGATAGGTTTTTGTTCTGGCCCACCTTTTACATAATAGTAGCAGTAAAATTCTGTGCTGGATTAGTTTCAATACCGCCGTGAACTAATCTGTATATACCGTGGCGCATTGAGAATTTTGTTACGGAGGCATAAGCTCACGAAGATTACAACTCTTGTTCTTGTTGTTGAATAAACAAAAGGCATCACCATTCGTGTTCCTACTGTTTGCACCTTTTTGCTTGGGCGCCTTCGTATTAAACATGAACACCCGTATTCACTAAAGAGGTTTAAATTTAGACCAGGTCTAACTTGACAGTTGTAGGTTTAAGATGACATTTTTAACAATAGAACAAATAATTTGTCTATAAATCACAATTACAAAATGACAGTGACATAAGCTCAATATAACACTAGCGAACTCGTTGTTTTAAGTACCATGGCAACTAGACCTGGTCTATCTTTTAAACCTTTCTAGTGAATACGGGGGTAAATCGCCCACCCACCCCTGGTATAACCGGCCCTGACGGTACATTGTTCCTCTCATGAATTGTTAGAATCTAAATTTCCACACCTATTTGATTAGTTCCCCATTTATCGTTAAGACCAATTATTATTATCAAAAAAGGATTGCCTAATTCGTCATTTCTTTGTCCAGAGCCGGCAGTGTGACAGACGTCACCAGGGACTCTCGGATACGTAACATTTCAATTTTAATGCATACAATTTTTCAAACTTCTCGATGTTAAGTAAATATTGTTATATTTAATTTAATCAAACTAGAAGAAATTTTTTCATAACATTTGAAGCAAATAATCTGATATCAGATTGCAACAGAAAGAAAACACAAAAATTTTCATGAAACCGATGAAAATATATAAAAGCCGTATTTAACTACACGTTGAGAAATTCTGGTGATCTTAAAACAACGCTGCCGTACTTTTGCGATGGTCATTGTACGAAAATTGAAACTAAGCAATCCTTTCTTTGTTTATAACTGTGGAATTCAGATAACACTTACGATTTGTATTGCTCATATTTTTATTGAATCTACGTTTTTGCTGATATATGACATCATTATAACATAGAAAATTATACGATAAGAGAGATTTTCTACAGAACAGATCCAGGACCACCTATCACTGAATTGAGATTTTATAAAATTATTGACAAAAAACCTGAAGGGATCCGCAACAAAGGAGAAGATAGTGAAAAGTATGAAGTTAAAGTGCAAGAACTGCAAGTATAAACAACTTGAGAACCACTCTTGATTTTGCTTGTATTAAAAATTTTGCAGAAAAAAATGTATTTTAAGAACATTTGTTTTATTTTGACAAATAAAATGTTAAAAAAACCATCTCCACCACTAAATATTTATAATTTCGGATGCAAAACTGAGTAAAAGTGATCTCAGTGCAAACCTGTGCAATTGCATTTTTTAAACGCAATTTTCTCAAATACTGCGACAGCTTTGGGTAAAATATTGAGTCAATGAATTCTTTATGATAAAATCTGTCTTCTATACTAACTTTGCTGACAATATATGCCACTAATATGTAGAAACTTCTGTTTTACGTTTATCTCAGAAATATGCATCATGCAAATGCAAAGTCATGCTTTTATGAAAAAGCCATTCTGTTCCGCAATATTTGTTCAAAATTTGAGAAAAAAAAATGGATAGGCAGTTTTTTAGTAATAATATTTCACTAGGCCGTCATTTTGTTTTGCCAATTGCCAAAATGTCACCAGGTCATCCCCATATGATTTTCAATTTTCAAAATTTGAAGTCATTCGGGTAAGGAGTTTTTTATCTATGCCGCGAACAGACAGACGGACAGACAGACAGAGAGACAGACAGACAGACATATAGACGGAATTAAGAAAACATGTTTTTCTGCATCTAAGGACCCTAAAACGTAAAGATCTAACAAAATCTGGGAGAGTACAATATAATACTTCTCTTTTACGAAGGAAGTAAAAAGCAGTCAAACATATGGTTTTTATTAGACCACGCTGATATGTTCCTAAAATTGTTTTTAAGTAAACATTAAGCATTTAAACAGGTTCTTGGGCATGTATAGATTGTAAATCGCTCGACTAAAAGATATTTATCCTCTGGAAATAGAGGTTTTTTAACAAGATTGTATGATGTTTATACTTTTAGAACTATTAATGATCATGTTTTAAACAAGTTATTGGGAATATATATCTGCAAATATCTATAATGCCTGCCCAAAATGCCTAAACGCTCCTATACTAACAAAGGTAAGAAATACATGGAAGGCTTAAAACCTAATTAGACACAAAGGTCTCTTTTAAAATAATAGATATATAACCTATTTATAAAAACACCAAACGGGTTGTGTAGTATACACATGTAATAAAGATTATGCGAAAAAATAAATTAATTCTGCCCTCAGAGGTTTATATTTGACTCTAATGCAGCAATTCTTTATACTTCACATGCTATGTAATATTTTCAGTATTCTCTGTTAAATAACTAAAAGCGCAAAACATGGGCGAGCTTTTAAATTTTGAGAGGCCTTGTCGAGACGATGCGATGCGAAACCGAATGCCGGGGAGCATCTGGGGAGATAATGCTATTCTCGGGGGGAGTCTCCACTCCACAAACCAAACCGAAAACTAATTGAGTTGTGTGCAACCACACCGAGAGACGCAAACTGGAAAGCTGATATGAAACAAATGCAGATCGTTGTTTCCCCCCCGAAAATCTTGATTATGACAGAATGACGCAAGACGCCCGTTCCACTGCTTTATATTAAATCGATTAAGATATTTTCCATAAAGATATTTAAAGGGAGAAAAGTGACGCCTATAAACTGGTGGAGTTATAAAAATGAAATAATGATGTTATATAAAGCAGGATAGCAACACAATTTTAAAAATGAAGACTTAGGGTTTCAGGTTTTAACTAACTTCAATCGAGGGGAAATATAAAGGTACTTTGCTCATTGAAAAATGGGGAAATTATACAGATAAAAATATTTCTTAAAAGAACACTTAAGGAAAATTGATTTCGGTGAATTTTATTTATAATGCAGTTCTTGATGTGCTGAGTGAGATGAGATGATGAGATATAGTAATAATTAGGTTAACTTACAATATAACACCCTGTAAATCGAGAACATAGCATTTGCGAACCTATGTTCATGTAAAACTTTTATCTCAATTTGGGAAGCGCTATATATTAAATATTCTGTTTTTTTGCCATGTATTTTATGATTTTAGCAATTTTTAACACACTCTATATTAAAAACTAATATAATTAGGTTGTAATTATGGCAACTTTTGATCAGTATCATTACATCAAAAAATTACGATCTTTCCTGTTATCTGAACAAACATAAAAGTTAGAGACAACAATAAAAGCTAATTATTTCTGTTTTTTTTTTAAGTTTAATTCAAGTTGTTTTTATTTATATAGGGTACTGTATTCTTCCTGGGCTAATATTTACTTTCTTTTAATAAATAGGATACTCTTTATAATATTACAGAGTTCCAACATTTCTAAAAGTCTAGTCCCTAACTATTTTTAAATCAACACAACTAAACAAGTTTTAAATACTTTTACATTAAATTTTAATTGAACACTAGACAACGATTTTAACGATATATAACAATATGGGCTACGATCCATCAATTTAGACTTATTGACGTTCATATATTTCAGCCAAATATAGTCCTCCTAGGAAACCATTTTAAAAATGTTTTTAGATTAAATTTTAATTACATTTTGGTTTATTCTGCTGTTATAAATTATAATAAAATATTTTAATTATGTAGGAGAAACTTTGCAGGTTTCCTGCATTCTGAGCAATACCAAGCATTGCACAGTTCAAGTTTTTTATTGCGTTTGCTACAGAATCACTCTGAATAATTATTTCTTCAGTTATTGCTTAAGTTACTCCAGATCTTGACATCAATTTTTTAATATCTTATATTTTAAGGTTTTTATATAAAATATCCAGGTTGGTTAAATCAAGGTTTCTGGGAGACCATTGGAACTAATAAATTTTGCAAAATTCTTTATACATTCAGAGAAGTAAATAATTTTTTTCAAATGGGTTTATGAACAACAATTTTGTAGAATTAATGGGAAAATATTCTCTGCCCCTCCAAGTGCCCTAACCTTGCACATTGTAAATTATTTTTTTATGAGAAAACTTAAAAGTAAAAGTGTATGAAAATAGACATCTGGTTTTTGAGAAACAGAAGCAAAAAATAAATTATTATTAACTCAGAGTCAGTTATTCTAAACGAAAATTTACACTACATATTTTGCTCTGAACGGTGGATACGTACAAAAAAATGCTTTAGATGTATTTATTTATTTGATTGTTGTTTATTATTCTGTTACTTAAACTTAATATACTAAATAGCAATTAAAAATATGAAAATAATTGCTATACGTGGCATCGTTGTGACTTATTGTAGTTTTATCAAATTTGATTATTAATTGTTAACTGTAAACAAAATGAACTTTTTGGCTCTAGCAAAATTTAACAAAATCGACTTTATTCTGTTAATTTGAAAATAGATAAAACACTGCAGCAAAATGTCAATAAATCAAAACTCCTGCATTACAGGCTTATTACTAATATTTATATATTATCGATTTCTTCCTTAATAGCCTTATTATGATTTATAATAATAAATGACAACAAAAAATGTTATATCTTTAATATTTGTTTGGTTGATTTTACTTACTGTCTACTACTACAATAACAAGAAAAACTGTACTCATTCATGTGCGTCTTTAAGGAAGGTAGAAAACCTAATTTCCGAAACAATGGAATAAACTGAAGATGAAACGCAGTTCAGAAGCTAGTGAAGTATCTTTGAACTATTTTAGAAATCCTAACTTGCTATAAAATAAATTGCTTGTATACAAAATATCAATTATATAATTAACACAAATTAAAAGGTACTAGTAAAAAAAATAAAATCTTGTAACTTGCGGTGATAAGTCCTCTAAAAGAGCATATTACATATTACAGTTAAAATTTTCAACGAATTATTTGTCTTTTTTTCCTTTTATAAGGCGTAGGAACTTTGATATACATAACAATAAAATTTAATACATGAGTATTAAGAACATATCGACAAGCGATCATATGTGATATAACCATATTTTATAATATTTCATTATCCTTTTTAATATCACTTAACATATTTACTTTAGTATTCCAAATAAACACGGGGAATAAAATCTGTATTTTTATGAAAACTACCTACGCTGTTAATGGCAGTCTAGAAGGGGCGATGTTTTTTTAGGTTTTTAACATATCTGGAAATTAAAAAAATCTTACCTTTTGGAATTATGCGGAATTTATAGATTTTTTTATTTTTACCATTTTTGTATTTACAGCAAATATTGCACCGCAAGTGCTTTACCGAAGAACTACCATAATACTTAGTGATGCCGCGAGATGAGACAAGATTAAGGCTTCATCTCGTCTCGCCTCGTTTTTTAGTAGAGAACGTATTTTTATACCTACTGGAAGTTTCGTTTTTTCATGTTCATGTCGTCTCGTCTCGACTTTGGCTAATTTCATCTCGTCTGGTCTAGAAATTTTTGTAAAAATTTTTTAAGTAAATAATTTTTTTAAATGTGTTCAATGAAGATGAAGGTTTAGTTATAAATACTCATAATGTATCAATGAACCGCGCGCGTTTACAAATTGATACTCTATCGTACATACCTGTAAGTGTGAGAAAACTAAAATCATTATATAAAATGTTATTAGTGTGTAACGATGAACTAAAATTAGTATTTAGTTCATTGCCGGGTCATTATTTTACGGTTTTCCGCTATTAAAAGGTGTGCTTTGCATTTATCTGGAGGTTATTGCATTTTATTTCAGCGAGTTAAAAGTTGCTAATTTACCAAATGTCAGCTTTGACAAAAATAAATTTGTTACATTTATTTTTATTACAACTTCGAACTTTTCCCGTTGTTCTAACAATGTTGTGCTTGCTATACCAAGACCTATATTTTTATGCTAAATAATAAAATTGTCAATATTAAAAAAAATAGCATTTTTAAAAACTGACATCAATTTTTCCCTTGGGGGATAGCTAATGTTAACCAATATAGGCTGGTACCAAAGAGTAAGGTATGGACTGATACAAAAATATATTATTTATTTTTATAACCATACCTTCAATTAGATATTTGCCATATATTTCAAATGAAACGAAATATACATCAAATCGTAGGGACGAGTCCCCAGATAAATATTATAATCTTGCAAAACCGTTTAACCGACCCAGTAACAAATATTTCAGGTACGAAAACGGCAGGTGCGCAGTAAAATTTAAAGGAATAGCGAAACGACTGCTCATTAGATTGTGACGCCACTCCGCATATAAATTCGGGTCATTTACATATCGATTTCGTCTGATTCCATTGTGTTGCTGTAAGTTCATACGTAAACAGTATTTTGCGAGTATTTTGTTTTGTTCTGCGTGGCGAAATAAAGGTGTTTTTAATTCGGTTATGGCCAGCAAAGGTCCTGCCAATGCTTTCACAAACAATTTACTCTCTGTGGGTACGTTTAAAGTGATATATTACATCAAAAATGGCGAACGTTGTAATTCAACAGAAATCAGAGGTGCGAAAGCAGCAACGCAAATATTTATGTGTGTAATAATAAATATCTGTTTACAATATTCGACGTTTAGGCCAAGGTCAGCATTGTTATGAATAAAATATAAACAAAGCCCAATCTATATCATGCTAGTTGGAAAAATATTTGAGGTTATAATCGTTAGCACCCTATTTTCATAATATTAAGGTCATTCATTTATTAGGTTTAAAACGTACATAATTTTCTATGTCTTCTTCCAACTAAATAAGAAAAAGTATAATTGTATACATGTATTTGTCAATCATAAACTTATTTCGAACTTACATTAAATTTTTGCTTATATCCACGTAAATAACACTGTAATAAAATTAACTTAACTCACTTAAAAGGCGACAATATCCGAGAAACAAGAATGACGCTACAATGCTTATATGCAGTGTGACGTCAGACGGCCATAACCTTGGGACGACCCCTTTAGGCGGCAATTTCTGGAATTTAAATTTTAAACAGCTGTTTTTGCTCGATACATTCTACTTTTTTGTCCACTGACGGGTCATTATTTTAAGGTTTGCCGCTATTAAAAGGTAGACATTGGATATGTTATTAGAGGTTTTTGCGTCTTACTTCGGCGAGTTAACATAGATTATATGAAAGTTTATTAAAATTATTAACTAAAGTTATAAAAGAATAAAAACCAATACCCACTATATGAATTTCAAAGATGTATCTGATATTTACCTTATATTGGGAACTTGCTACAAGAAAAATGCCTACGTGGATAACAGTATTCAAAACTAATTATTAGGCAACTTATTTTTGAGGCTTTTAGTTCAATGCCATGTTTCAGTAAAAAAACGACCACTGTGCGGCTCTGGAGTCGGTCGGAAATGGCATCGTCCTGTAATGATTTATTTCTGTAATAGAATTTGCTTTATCAAACATGGTAATAAAACAATGTTCATTTCTTTTTTAAAGAGCACTTCACGACAGCGTTTTATATTGGATATGCAAAAATGAATGTGAAGCAATTATTTTTGAAGAACGTCAAATAGTATATCCGTGATTGAGAAAGTCATTGAACACTAATGCCAGAAACGTAAATTCAAAAACGTTCATTTCACCTAAAAATCCTTTCGCGGATTGATTTTTCATCACATTTGTCACAGTTTGTAAAAAATTCAAAGAGGTCTTTCAATTTATTCCAGTCTTGAACAATCACATTTACTAACTTGGAATTTTAAGTTGTAACAACACCATAAATAAATATAACACAAAACAGTCAAGTTAACTGTAAAGGAACTCAGCGGTTGCAGCGAAATCCGCAAAAATAAAAGGAAACAATCACCGCAAACTGAACGACACGTGGGTGTAGTGTACTGCGCCTGCAATTCACCGAGAGCGTTGTATGGCGTTGGGCTCGACGTCATCGGATACGCGTTGATACTAAACATAGCACCTCCAGCAAAGTCAAAGCGGTTTGCGCCACTGTTATAGTCGTTATAATAAAGTTCGATTGAAAGTTTATTTAAAATATTTATCCGAGATGTACAGTTTATTTTTTACCAATTAGGTGAATAAATGAATGTGAAAACTAAAATTTTAAGAGATATATAATACATATAGTTAGATGTTTGCTTGTTTATTTTTCCTGGGGAAGTAGCACTTCACCTATTTCACCTGAATAGCCACCACTGATTCCATATCATTGTTCACCGCAATCGCGAGCATTGTTCTGATAGAATCCTATCGAGCTACCGGGGCAAAAGTTTCCTCATAGCCTATTCCGTTTTGCTGGTTGTAGCCCTTTGCCACAAGATGTGCTTTGTAACGCGTTATGTCACCATTAGAGTTTGTTCTCACTCGATATACCCACTTATTGTCTATCGATGACACTTTGGTTGAGGCATTAAATCCCAGGTACCATTTTTCTTTAGTGATTCTATTTCTTGCTTCATTGCTTCTGTCCATTCTTTATTTTCATTTGACTAGATTGCTTTCTGGTAAGATTCTGGAGTTAAAATTGAGCAATATATAGCAGGTCTATAGTAATCAGGTCGTCTTAGAAGGTTTCGTTCACGTAGCTCTACCCTGTTGTCTTCTTCGTTATTTCATTTTCATTTTCGGCTTCTAGATCTGAATCTAAATTTTCTTTTTCATTTATTCCAGGAAACGCATTTGCTTTAAGTTGGTAAAGGAGAGGACAACTCAAAATGTCTTACTGGTTCCTTCAAAGTCTTCTTCATTAAAATTTACATCACAGCTGACTAATATTCTTCTTTTGTTTTTATCCCATAATCGGTAATTATCTGACAATGCATCATACCTACTAACGTAAGCGTTTTACTTTTGAGTTAGTTTTGCCAAATAAGCTGCACATCCAAAAACTTTTGAAGTGCTTTGTTTCTGGTGGTCTTCCTAAGAATGCTCATTTATTTTCTTTTTTTGAGTTAATCTTGTTCTATTCAGTATATACACGGTAGTGTTAACAGCTTCAGATCATAGTTCTGTTGGAACATTGCCATTAAACATCATGGAGCGTGCCGATTCAACTATTGTTCTTATTTCTCTTTCCGAAGAACCATTCTGTTGAGGCGAATAGTGCGCCGACCTTTCATGCATAATTCTCTCTGTTTCTAGATATTTTTGAAAAATGTCATTGATATATTCGGTCCCATTATCACTCTTGAATACTTTTATTTTATTGTCAGTTTGATTTTCAATCAACGCCTTGTATTCTTTAAAACACGCGTTTTAAAAAGTAAGCATTTCTGTATCCCGTAAGATCGTCCTTGAAAACTACAATGAAACGTGATTCGCTGGGTGAGTCAACACTCATAAAACCACATACATCAGAATGTATTTTATCGCCAGGTTTCTCAGCATTAACTTTCATGACATGTTGCGTATGTGACTTTCGTGTTTGTTTTCTATATTGACAAGCTTCACAGAAAACTTCACCTTGATCAGCCAGTTCCAAATCACCGATGACGTTGTTTTTATTAGCTTCTTTTATCACCTTGAAATTAATATGTTCTAATCGGTCGTGCCATATTTTCTCAGGGAATTTGTTTTTGTTAGATTGCATTTAACTTCGGTGTTTACTTTTAGCAACATATATCATAGGTTATTTTTCCTTTTTCCTATACATGAAACGTTGCCAGCTTCATCAAAAAATTTGCATTCACTTTGATTGGCTTGATGAGTGAATTTCTTATCGGTCATGGCACCTACCGAAAATAGGCTTCGTTTAAGCTCCGGAACATAAAGCATATTAGTCATCACTCTATCATGCCACTTATCATTCACTAGAGCTTGTACATTAATTATTTCTTTGGCTGTTGCTTCAGTTACGTTGTCATTCGCTATTTTTACTGGCAATGGTTTATCTAGTCTTTCAAGTTTTGAAAAATATTTTTGTTGATTCGTCATGTGCATGCTTGCACCTGAATCGCGTATTCATTCTCGTGCATCCTCTTCAGAACCTGCGGAATAAAAACTTGATAAGTCACCAATATAAGTAGCATCTGACTCACTTGCATTACTGCCATTATTTTTCTTTGCGTCATTTATTCGTGATCTACACTCCTGGGTCCATTACTCTTTCTTTTTGCAATATTTACAGTTGGTGTTTTTCTTGATTTCATCTATTGACTTTTTCTTGCTACGCCCAAGTGTTTGATTATCAAGCTTTACCTGTAAGGTAATGGCTTGCAGTGCCAATCTCGTAGTTTCGTCTTCTGTAGCTGTCATTCTCGATTCTTCTTTCAAAAGTCGAGCTGTTAGGTTTGTGAAGGTCTGACCAGTCATAGTTACAGAATCCCACGCTGTTCTGAAGGCATTATGTTTTCCAGGCAAGCTGTTTATTACCTTGGAACAAATTGCACTGGAACTCAAGGTCTCCTTTATGTCTCGCAAATTTCTGACCAAGCTTTCTATTTTTGAGAGATGGGCTGCTATTGAGTCGCCGTCTACCATTCTATAGTCATAGAATTTCTGCCACAGTAGTTCTTTTGAAATTTCAGTCTTCTTCTCATGGACTGCTAAGAGTTTTTGCCACATTTCACAAGCGTTCTCACAATTCACTAGGCATTCTAACTGGTTTGGAATAATGGTCGTAAGAAAAATTACTTGCGCTCTTGCATTCTTCTCGTCCCATCGTTTCCATTCAGCAGACGTTAAATCTTGTGATTGGGGGACACTTCCATCCACGGTGCTCAAGAGCTTTTCCGCCTTCAATATGATGGACACACTAAATTTCCATAACTGAAAATTTATGCCGTCGAACTTTACTAGCTCTGGTTTAACTAACGCAGTTGCCATTTTGCACTATGATTATTTTTGAACAATTACACTCGTTTTACTCACGCTCTACTGAAATGTCAATTAACATTTATTTGTTTCACTCGCGCACTACTAAAATGTCAATAAACAATTTCTAGGGTGTTTTATGTCCTGGGTCGATAACCTGTTGAAATAAAGTGGACACACCCATAAATGTGAATAAAAGTATATTGATAAAAATAAACAGTACAAACGGTATAACTCGAACACGAGAGCGATTTTGCATTAACAACGATTTGACGACAAATGAAGTGCGAAGCTGCTCTCGCTGCTATCGAAACCGCAACACAAAATAAATGCTAGCCTAAACAAAATATGCCTATCGTACAATATGGGTTATGTATATGGCTGAACTTATAAAATAATAGCAACTAATATTAAATGCATTTTGATAATATATTTTATTCCAACAGGTAAAGATATCAAACCTAATATATTTATAATCAGAAAGCAAATACACAATTTGTGAAACAATAATACTCCTTGCTCATATTTTTTACTTTCTAATAGTCACTTGTTATTTTTCCATTTTTTTTTTCTCTTTTAAAATAAAGCTTGTAAACCCCGTTGAAAATATAAACAAAAGCTCTGTACAACAATTAAAAACTGGTATTATTATGATATAAAAAAATTAAAAATTATCAAAAAAATACAAGAAAGACATATCATTTTGTGAAAAACACTAATCTATTAGAGACAATCCTAAACTCGGGCATTTTTTGCCATTTCATTTACTAAAAGTCAAAAATATATAAAAAAACAAGTAAAATCCTAAAACTTAGCACATTTAATTTCGCACTAAATAGGCTAGTCGAAAATACTAAGTAGGTAGTCTCGTCTGTAAAACTTTGACTCTCCTTTATGTCGCCATGTAATTATAGGATCAAGTTGTGTCCATAAGACCTTTTAATCCGGAAGCCGAGAACTACTTTATATCAAAAAAATAAACAAATATACTAAAAGGCGAATTTTACTCTTTAAATCGAACTGAACTGAACTCGACTAATTAGAACATATCGCAGATCCAGAACTAAAACTTAGTAACTCGAGTTTTAGCGATTATGAGATATCTACCACAGTATATTGTTTAGGTAGGTCCAAACCTTTTCAGTGCTAAAAGTGGTTAATTAAAAATTTAATTTAGAGACAATTTATTCGTAAATGTTGAAACTGGACAATTAAATAACGTAGATAACTTTTTTTTCAATAAATAGTTAACTGTATTTTTATATTAAAATAGAAGCATAACGTAGGCAAAATTAAAAAATATTAATAGGTGCCTATAGATACCTACTTTTTGAATTAAATAACTAAATCGAGATATATGGCTTTTTAATGAAATAGATAGATAACAAGAATTACCTACTCAAGTTTATAGATACCTAGTAGTATTTTCTGAGGAGTTTGTCAGTTCACATTTTATTTGTAATTAATGTCGTTCATTTAATAATTGAAAAGAGTGTTGGGCATCACTTAAGTCACTTACCCAAAGCATCCGTAGTGACCTTAAAAGACCGGGTCACTTACATAAATGACCGGTCATTTAAAAAAGTGGCTTAAATTCGCCAATCTTTAAAATGACTGCATAAATGATACTAATATATAAATGACCTAAAATGACCGGTCATTTATCTTTATAAGAGACCGATTTATAAATGACAGTTGGAAAAAAACGCCATAAAGGCTTTTTTATTTCGTATTTTCGTCATATCGATTTGAAATACAATAATTTGGTAATATCGAGCTGATCAGATCAGTACCAAATAGCACCAGAAGATTCTAGCCTACTTCTAATTATCGTATAGATTAAAAATTTTGCTAGTATATGTAATTCGGCCGACAATACAACAATTTGGTGCTCGATGGTACCAAATGGTACTGATCGATTTTAACCCACTTCTACTTGTCGTTATCGATTTGAAATTTTGCAATTGTTATTTAATTCGGATGGAAATACAATAATTATAAGTTTCTGTTAAACTAGAAAACACGCTTTTGTCAGTAACGCACTAAAAATAAGAAAATATTGTAATTTACTTAAAATATTTCATTACGATATATGGATTCTATCCTTGACAATTCAATGACTATAACAAGAAGGGTGGGGCTTTTTGTCGAAATTAATTAAAAGAACACGCATCTCAAAGAAATGAAACCAAAAGGCGCCCCACGAAAACTGATGAGTGCATTATTTTAAGTATTTTTTGTGTTTGGTAATTAAAGATAAATATGCCACAAAAGAATTATTTATATATATATATATATATATATATATATATATATATATATATATATATGTATATATATAATTACCTTACCTTACCTGAAATTAGTTCTAAAACTAGACATCTGAATAAAAAATCTAAATAAAACTCGATTTTTTGATAAAATATGTTTTCATAAATCCCCAATGATATCCTTTAACAAATTTACTAAAAAAAATCTACTATACTGAGTTACTTCGAAAAAGTACATCACACGCTGCTAGTTATAATATTGAACCCACGGTATTTGATGCAAATAGATCGGTTACTACAAATTTGCTTCAGCTACTCAGAATTATATGAAGTCAGTTTATAATATTTAGATACTAAACCAGTTTTATTAAACCATTATTATATAAAAGTATATTGTATTGTTCGAAATCTAATCAAACCTTCCACAGGCGCCGATTCCATGGGGGCTCTGGGTGCAATAACCCAGAGCAAATAAGTTTTGGGTGCAGATCACTCAGAGCGATTCATAGGATACTTTGAGAAATCTGTGTTTTACACAATCAATGCTATATAAATATTTCTTTAGAAGATTTATTTTCCCATTACTTTTATTATACCAATATTAAAGCTTCTAAAATTAAATACTCAGAAGTATTTTTAAAGATGTTGCACAATTCTTCTGAAAAGTGGATCTGCGTGTAATAGACTGATTTTTTGTATTAAAGTTCATATTTTGATCAAAAATTAATACTTAATAACTTAAGAATTAATAACACTTTGATTAAAAATTAATACTGGTATACCTTCGTCAAACGCATGTGTATGTTCTATATGCAAGCTGTCAAAGCTTAAGATTCTTAATACTTAAATACTTAATAACTTCTTGTTGATTTAGACATATAATCAAATAAAATTATTGTATTTAAATCACTAAATAAATTTTATAAATATTAATTACAGAATATATAACGTCAATCTCGGTTTGTAATATAATATAATATAAATAATTCTGTGATTTTCTGAATTAAGTAAAAATAAATATCTCCTTATCGAAGTCTCTATTATTTATTTGCGGGTATATTATACATTGTTTATCATTAGACTATTTACAAATGCTTGTGTGCTTATTTTAAATGTACACAATTAAATTAAACTATTCGGATCCAGGGGTATTTAAATATACTTGTAATTTAAATTGGTATATCTAGATGTAAACTAAAATGTAAAAACCATTTGACCAATATTAAGGTATCATACTTTTTTTTCAAAAACTTAAAAGATGACAAGTGTCGATAGTTGACATTACAAGGATAAGGGCAGAGAAATTCTGAGTTATTGTATTATTCAGTCCTACGCTTCGCAAAACCTCGCACGGCTTAGAGAATCCCAATGACTGGAAGATTTAAATTTCTAGGTCCACATGAGCGGAGTACAAATCTGAGGACTTTTTTTAGTTATCTACAAAGAACTCATTGCACGGCTTAGAGGTCCCCACTTACTGAAAAACTTAAATCTCTAGGGCCCAAGCAGCGGCGTACAAATTAGGGAATATTTTTAGTTTTCGAGATACAGGGTGTAAAAGAAAATTCAAAAAATCCGTTTTTATTTAATATTCTGTAACACTACTTACCCGATTGACTTCAAATGTTGGTCAAAAATTAAGGTCACATGGGGATGATCTGGTAATATTTTGGTAAGAATTCAATAAATCGAAACAAAATTGAGGCCTAATGAAATAATAAAAAATATATTACTTAAAACTATTTATCCAATTTAATTCAAATTTTGCATAAATTGCAAGTATTATGCGAGAATTAACTGGTAAAGAATCCAAGATGGCGGCTTAATAAAATATTAAAAAATTCATCCTCAAAATTCTACTAAATGGATGGATTTCAAATTTTGTACATTAATTAAATGTGCTATAGAGATGAACTGGTAAAATTGTGGTACAAATTCAAGATGGCGGCCAAATAAAATATTTGTAATAGTAAAGAGAATTACCCTCTTAGGTTTGACATATATTCACGTTTTAGCTATTCACGTATTAGCTGACAAAAATATGTTTTCTGCGTTTCGTTAGTCTGTCTGGATTTACTTCAAATTTTGCTATAAAATTAAGGGTCGTATGAGGATGGCCTAGTTATATTCCAGTATGGCAGAGCAAACTGCGAATTCAATTTTTATATTTGGTCAATCGCGTTATATTTTTTATTTTTTGTCCTTCCTACTCTTAAAAAATTTAACTTGTTTACCTTTACAAAGCACCCAGGTAGCTCTGAAAGGTCGGCGCCAGAAAACCTACCATTAATTGAATTTATGACAGCATGATTACGAATTATTATTGATATAAGCTGTCAAAGTGGAATTGTTTGTAATGAATTCTAATTTGTATGTACTTAACAATATTAAAGCAATAATCAAAGGGGTTTTTAGTTTATTTGTACCTAAAATGATTAGAATAAGGGAGTATGTCTGTGAAATACAATTTATTTTCTGTTCGACAGAAAATTTGAAATTTCAAATAAGGAGGGATGAAGTCGTCATTGATAGGGGAGATATTTGTGTCGAGTCGATCATATCCTTCCTGCCACTCAAATTAGCAAAGGCACGGTAGAGCGTGATCGTGAATCTATCAAAATGTCATTCACGATTATGCAGATGATTTCCGGATGAAGTCGCTATTATTTTGTATTCGAAACATAGGCGCACTTGAAAAATGTATATTTATACATAAAATCAAATATGTATTTGGAGCACAATCCTCCGATTGACATATGGCGGAGCAAATTTTTCTAAGCCGAAACAAATTCTGTTAATGTCCCAATGAAAACATCAATGGTTTTTCTCATCTTACCAGCAAAGTTGTTAATAGAACCAAAATAATATCATTTTAAGGCGTCAAATTCATAGAACACCACATCCCCGGTAGTGGACTTTCTAAAGAAAATCTAATGAGTATCCAACATTTGATATTTTGATATTCGGTTGACTAATCATATTGTTTTTATTTACTTCGATAAATGCCGTTTGTATGAACTTCCGCTGGTTTTGATCGGGCTGTTTCTTAAGTTTTTGAGGGACAATAACGCGCGGGCATACATGCAGATACTTCAACTAGAAATACGGGGGATATTCAGAACTCTTTGTTCTGAATGAATTTACTTGTTTAAATTGAATTGAGTGGTAAACAAAAGTACAAATGAGTAGTAATTGTTTTATATTGTGCACACAGTATTTTTCTTGGGTTCATGTATGTTCTTTATTTGCTTTTTAAATATTTTATATATTTACGTCAACCCATAAGACACCAATAAAACCTAACCGATATATTTTCTTTTCTATTTTTATAATACAAACTGTGACAAAATTTCAGATAATAATTTAGGACCTAAATATAATGATATATGCATATGGAAAATAAATGTTAATTATCAATAGTGTTCATATATAACAAATTTAAAAAAGTGTACATCATTCTACTTTTATAAGAAAAAGAAATAACAAATGTTTTTTGTTTCTTTTTAGCCCTGAAGAAGAATAAATATATAGTCGGAATGTCGGCTTTTTTTTAAGGAAAAGGAATTTTTATTTCTCTCCTAATCCCGCTACCCACCTAGTCGCAAATTTATTAGGACATTAAATTTCACATTGTTAATTATATTTTTAATTATTTATTATTAAATTAATAATTTAAGTTTATTCAGCCACACACATAATGGAAATTTTTGTTGATTATTTCCTATCAATTTTAATTAATCACTGTCAAGAATCGTTTCGTCATATTAAATTCGCACATGGAAAAATTGCCTAGCCTAACTGTCGGCAGTTTTTCCGGAAAAACATCATTCAAGTTTGGCAAGGTAAATTGAAATTAGGATGAAGTGACTGTGTTTTTTGATTTAATAATTATTGTTCTTAGTGTTTTTTTAAATAAACATATTTTTAGAATTGATGTACTTATCATAAAATGATTTAAGAACAATATTTGGATTTGTTTAAAGAAATTTGAATACTTACGTTTGTGTTTACATGATATCTTAAATCCGGTCATAATCCAAGATTTATTAATCCTTTTCCTTTTAGTTTTCTGGAATGGAAAGCAAGTATCAGAATATATTTCATTCTATCAAAGGAGTCAAATTTTGTTTGGACATTACTATTAATAGAATAGGCTTGTGTAATTAGATTCATATGTACTGTAGTTTTATCTAAATTGGTTTTTGAGAATATTTTTCTATGTGCATAGTCAGATTGTTTTATTTTTGTTATCTAAAAAAATATGGAATTTTGGTCGGGTATGCCTGCATCGTAGGTATTTACATTAAAAAGTACCTTATCTATATCTGTTAGTAAAATGTCTATTAAGCTTTTTTTGTTTAGTGTTATGCGCGTTTGTTTGGCTAAAGTCAGTTCAAGTGAGTAGCTATTTAGTATTGCTATAAATTCAGATAAGTCTTTCGAACTTACCGATACATAAGTATTATAGTCACCACATAAATTGATTTACTGGAACTGAAGGGCTCCAATATACATGCAACGATACATCTACACAAATTTGACAAATAGTATTCTAGTGCATAACATTCCAAAACGTATTATTAACTATAATTAACTCTTTAGAAATTCTTGTCTATCCTTAGAATAAAAAAACACTTGAACAACTTTTTACATATTTTCCTGAAAAACAAAAGAATTAAACAGTTTATGTTTATTACTTTAGGTCGTTTTGTAGATTATATTCAAGCATGGCGAAATATTTTGAATACAACTTTGCGAGGACACGTATCCATAAATTTAAAGCCGATTAAAAGATTTGCATAAATAACAACCTTCGAAATGGCGTCCAACCAAAAATTCAACCTAAATAATTTCCCATATTAATTTCTCTGAAATTAAATCGCTGCCTCCACATTCCAAATTAGGAACTGCACCAATAAAACTTGTATTGACAGTGATAATGTATGCAAATTGCCTCAAGATAAACTTAATTTTATAAACTGCACGAAACAATTTTTTCACATTATCTAAATTGATCAGAGACTATCATGAAAATCGATGACAAGACAGCTCTGCTTAACCACGATTTTTTCTTTTTATTTGAATTAGGTAATTTGCATGGATAATGCAGATGCTGCATTTCGTGTCGATGTCTAAAGAATTTTTGAAATGATAATTTGATATCATAACGTCAGTAAATAATTTCAAATAAAATGGTAGCAGATCTTATAATAGATAATGTAAGAACATGGCCTATCTATTAATCGTTGCCACATTTACCAAATAGATCTAAAATTATAAATTATATTTTATTAATTAGAATATTTTTGGCATAGAGAGATGTTCTTATATTTAGGTTCACAAATTTTTCAGGATTTAATTTTTTTACGATAAAACATATTTAATATACCATATTTTCGTGATCCTCCGGGCGCCCATGATTTAAACACTAATATTTAATTATTTAATTTGGTTGTAAACCATGTAAAATGTTCAGTAATCCGTTCTGTCGGACTTGCATTGTCTTTATTATTTTGGTTTCACAACGTTTTGAATGGTAACTGTCTGCAATCGCTTTCAAGTGTAAACTAAATGCTAGTCCAAAGCTACGGGATTATATATTAGTCTTATTCGGTGATGCTTGAAGTCTCCGCCTCTTGGTTACCTGAACCATAAACTATTAGTAGGTCAGTTTGAGCTAGAAGCGGCTTTCATATTTTTGGAATACGGGACGATATATTTCCATATGAATGGAAATGCCTTGATTCATTTTTATAAAAGTTGCTTCTATAGGATTTCGTTTTCCCCAGTGTTGGTTTGACCAGACGTGGTCCGCTATGCCCGATTTTGACGTATTATCCTTTTGAGTATGATTAAAATGCTCATGGACTCTTATACTCAGAGAGCGTTTTGTCTCTCCATGGTACCATTCACTACATTCATAATGGATTTGGCAAATGCATTCTTTTTTCTTGCCGATACCCTTTGGTTTAGTTTTGTTTTGATGTTTCCTTAATATATTCTATTTTTTCATCTCTTTGTAACGATCCAGGACTTAAATAATTTATTCTTAAATGTGTCAACTTCTGCAATAAATCTAACAGACAGAGTTAGCACCTCTATTGATGTATTAGGATTTCCATTTTCTTTATTTATATCAGAAACTGGCAAAACTACAGCTTCTTTAGAAGTCGACAGTTGGTCTCTAAAATTCTCCGATTCTATTGAGTTTAGCGCCTTATTTTCTCTTACGCCAGATAACTGGAATGTTACAGCTTCTTTAGAAGTTGATGTTTGGTTTCTAAAATCGTCCTGTTCAATAACATCATGAGCTACTCCTGCTGCCTGGTTTATTTGTTCCACACAGGTCTGTTGTGCTGTGGGTTGCTTATCATGGGTTAAAAGCTAAGGAGGCCAGTTTTCCTGTTCTTTTTCTGGAATTAACTAGTAATGTTACGGGGTGAAAATGTTTCTAAGAAGGGTGCTTTCGTAAGCTTAGGAATAAGCGGTTTTGCCAGGATTGCTGTATAACCAACCAGATGGGGGCGCGGCAGATTTAGTCATAAAGCTTTTGGGACCCCAGCTAGCACTAAAGTAGCTATAACTGTTTCCATTACTATCCTTTAAGATGTTTTACGTATTTGTTACTAATCTTACTATATATTAATCAACACTTTGGATTATACGTTTTTAAGTATTATGTATGTATTTGATACTGCGGGTAATACTTTATAGTAAATATACCTATAAAGTAATTATATAATAACTACTGCCAAGCAACTACTTATGGAATTGTCTCCAAGGGCGTCATTTTTTTCCGTGACATAATAGTAATTATTTAAAGTTAGTGTTTTTTATCTGTTTATTAAATTACAACTTTTAAGTATTAGTATCTTCCTGAACCTTGCAGAGACTACTCCATTGCGTTCAAATTACTCTTATAACGTATTACTATCAAGTAAAATGAGTCGCTGCAGAGTAGAAAAGGTTCTCGTCTAATATTACTTTAAACTGGCTATTACCAGTCGTTATTCTTCTGTTGCAACTTTGAAGTAAGAATTACAATAATTATTTACTACAAGTAAACTATTACCTCTTGTACTTGAGGCTCCGGAGATAGGGGGCGCTAGTACGAGATTCGGTCTACACTCACAGTGGCGACAATAGGGTAACCAATTTTTGGTTGGTTCGGTCATATTGCTGCTAAAATCGTTTTTTTTTGCCTACGTGGGTTTCTTATGAGGTTTGTTGTTTAAGTGTATTTTTTTATTAGTTTTTGTGATTATTGAAGTCAATATTGGTTCAAACAATAAGTTCTGAACCATTGGCTAAATGGAGAAATGTGTTTGTTTGTGATCAATTTGTAAATGGCTATGAGTGTAAATGTCTTAAGTTCAAGTTTATTCCAAGAAAAGTTATTAAATATTGCACATTATTATATTTTGGTTTTGTTTTCCTGTAAAAGGCAATATTGTTTCATGTCTTAGTGTATGTTTTACTTCAGTCAGCACCTTAATTTGAGGTAGAAGCTCTCAAAGATTATTATAAAAGAAACTTTATTTTGTAGGCCTTCTTCAGTACGTATTACATTACTAAATTCACTTGGCAGACAACTCTCATTAATCGGTTCCACAAATATTGTTATTTGTTAAAAATCAAAATGAAAAAGTAAGTTTTCACTAGATAGTTTGAATAGATTATTAAAATAAAACATTAACATAACCTTAAGTTTACAACAGTCGCTGACAGAGGTTGTCAATGTAAAGCCGAGACATTTAAATTTCGAATTTTTTTCTGGGGCATATTACTCCTTGTAGACTGAAATTATTAATTCTCATTAGTTAACAGTTTAGCTGATCCAGTGTCTTATATTAATGTGTAAGGTAGAATAATTTAGTTATATTTGAGAAAAACTAACGAGAATTTGTGTGCGCCCATTTAAACCTTTAGAAAAAAAAAGTAGCTTTAGTCATTCATCTACATTCTATATAAAATTAAAAATATCACAACTTTGTCATGTTATACCTAAATGAAACCTAACGAGGTGTTTTAAGGAAATGAAAAATAAATCCAAGCAAATGGTTATAGTTAAGACAGAATTATAGAAGTGACTCAGGTTCCGCAACTCTCAGCATGCTACGACGCTATGCGCACAAGGCATTTTAGAGAACCGGCGGAATGTTCGCAAATCGTAACAGCTCGGTAATAACATATAGTATCGGATTAATGGAAACTTGATGTTAAGTAATTTTCTCAGTAAAGAAGTACAGCTAACTTAAAGGTGGAAGTCCAATAAAACGCCCTCCCCTATAAATATTTAGCTATGACATTTATTTTCGTGAGTATAAAGATTAAAAATGCGTACAAATTAAACATCACGTTAAAGAAAGAATCACCCTTTAGAATAAGCTATATAATGATAATTACTATTTAAACCAAAGTCCAAAATTACATTAATTGGCCTATATATTTCAAATATACTGAAAATTAAGGAATTTTAAAGGCGCGTAATTTTTTTACGACTATCTTCAGCATATTCACCAGAGAAATTTCCTACGTTTTAATTTTAGGTCCTTAGCATAGCTAGAAAACTATGTAAAACGCATGTATTCTTCCTAAAGAACCAATAACGTATCCTATACGCTCTTCACCATATTCCCAATTTGAGTGTTTGTAGTCGCCATAACTGTTTTGTTTGTATTAAAAAGAAACATACATATTTTTAAAATGGATTAAATAAAGAGAGAGATAAGGAAGTAACAAATAGGGTGAATTATTACTATTATTAATAGTATAATTATTACTATTCGGCTACTTAAATGGAACTACACAATTCCGTACTATCTATTTAATAGTCAAAATCACAGTTCCATGTTATTCACGAACTAGTTACCCTAAAATTGTTCCCCATTTTGGTGATGACTACTTAGTCTCAGCTTAAACAGAACGTAGCGACACCAAGTCCGGTTACTTCAACGAAAATACTTGTGGTAACAATGACGTACTCATGATTAAATGTGCTACTTGGGAAGTGTGTGGTAGAAAGGAAAAGAAAAAAATTCCATTGCACAAAATATCGAGTCATATGCGATACATTATTATCTAAAGGTAATAGATTTCTGTTCTCCTTATTGCATTTTGTATGTTTTATAATATGATTCAGTGTTTTAACAAATAATTCTCCCGGCGTCCATCCTGACTTGTTTCCAACACTTAATGCAGGATTACCTTCTAAGTACCCTTCTATATTTCTCACTCTTGGAATTTATATGGTTCTTACGAAGTTAACCAACTTTTCTCTCTCTGAATAGAAAATAGAAGACCAATTTGTATTTTTCGTTTCAGAGCTAGAGATTCGTTCGAGTAAAAAACTTGTATTTTTCTAAAACAGCATTGTAGTTGCCAAAAAATTCTGACCTTATTAAAACCGAGGCTCCTCGCCAAAATTCTGCCCTTCGGTTTTCTCATAGATAAGTGGAGTTTCTCTTCATAAAATCAACTCCTATTCTCTTCTGAATATCCCATTATTTAGGATACTGGCAATTTTGTCAGCACTTTTGCAGTCTTAAACCAAGGCCCTTACCTGCGCATATGTCATGTCATAGTTCATATTTGAATAATATTTTTAATAATTTACAAGCATATTTTCTTGAGACGCAGAAAATACCTTGCTAGTGGCATATTTACCTAGGATAAAAAAGAGCATATGTTCGCAGGCCTCAGTAAATGGTTAAAATGCATATTATCTTCATTTCTTTGCAAGTACTCCTAGTGTTTATAGTCTTTTTTCGGTACTGCAAAGTTTGCCTTTTATTGTCATACATTAGGCCAGCTTCTTTGTAATGCATACTTTTAAACTAGACATACCGCAAGGTCTGGCGCATTTTAGTTTAATATGTGTTAGCTCTGTCTGTTTTACATTTGTAACTGCGAAATATCTATAAAAAAGATAAACACGCTTTGATAAACATAGTATACTTTAAGCAGCACGCGTGAAACTGCCTCGACCTCCCACTTACAATTATATTTAACAAGAAATGTGTCGTATGATATATGTTAGGTTAATATAAATATTAAAACTGCGTAAGGTAATTGGGGAGGAGATACCAATCGAGGTAAGATGCCTAAGTGATATAGACCTACTATTTTCCAAAAGATCGCACGAGTCATATTCACAGATCATGCGTTTTGATTTTGTGCAGTGAAGATCAGTGCTTCTTGCAATCGCAGGCGAAACATCGGAAAGTAATTCCAATTCGACACTGTCTTAATACAAGAACCATGATTTCTTATTTGTCTGCAGCCGTGAAAGCTTTTGTACTATAAAAGGCCGTTGTTGCAATAATACTTTGACGTCCGACATATCGTATTTTGAGCCTTTTAAATTTAGATTACATATACATGGCCATCTTGCTGGATGTTTACAGCTGTAAAATGTTATTTTCTCATTATAAGTTGATGATCTGCATTGGTTATTGATTTTTGATGTGGACAGTATCAGGTATACTTCTAGATAATATGACTATATATGAAAAGTTTATTATACGTATTTTTCCTAACTAATTAGGGTAGCATCTTCCCTCTATGGATCGAGGTAAAACACTAAACAATTTTCGGGGTAAGATGCCATAAATTTAGAATTTTTTTTTTAGGAAGCAGAGGCCAGAGAACCAAAGATGACCTTAGCAATCTAAGGATGGTAACCGTTGTTACCAAAAAGATAAGCTCTGTTGCAAAGGAATTTAATATTCCACTATGAATATTACTTAAATAGAAATAAAAAAGGGACGTTAGATCCCTCGTGATGTTTAGGTGAAAACAAAGAGATGCAACTAGTCACATATATTCAACTACTACTACTACAACTACTCATTGGCTAACAAGAATAATTTAAAATAAAGATTTAATCGAGAGACTTCTTTTAAACGTTGCGATATTCAACATGGATGAGACCGGTCTACAACTATGTAATAAGTCGAGGAAAGTGGTTGCTCTTAAGGGAGCTCGAGACGTTCAGTCAATCACAAGTGGTAAGAAGGTTGAAACAGTAAGAATTATTGAATGTGTAATTTAATGGAAAATAAGAACAAGAAATTTGAGGACAGCATGGCCGTCGGTTCCATAATTGTTATGTCCCCGCACTCAGCGTATATCAAAAAACGACCAATTCGTGGATAAAGGAGCATTTTTTACCTAGAAAAGTGCCTGGGCCCTGCATTTTAATACCTTCATGGATATACCAAGCAATACTATACACTGGCTGCAGCAGTAAACGTAAACTATAAATCCCAATATGTCTGATGAATGTGCTAAATCAGAGAAAAGGGGTAAGATGGCAATCTCATTGGGTTAACATACTAAATTAGATCTTACGACAATAGAATAGTTACTTATTTATGAAATGACATATTTCTCCTTTATCAGCACACATCCAATTATTTTGGCATCTCCCTCACTTAGGTGGTGGAAGATGCCAAATGTTGAGGGCAACATTTTTGTTCTATGTTTTATTCTGTAAGCGTTCCTGATTTTTTTATTAGGCTACTCATTTTTAATATGTATTTTTTATAATCTCAATTAATATGGCGTAACGAGAGTTACGAGTTACCAGGTTCTTATTCTAATAAAAATGTAAGGATTACAAGTAAGTAATATTTTGTAAACACAAATATTCAAGAAATTTACCTTTCTCGAGTAAGAGGAAAAAATATAAAATTATTAAACGCAAAAGTCAAGTGAAATGAAAACGACAAGTAGGGGAAGAGCTGTTGCCAACTCTCTGCAATGAAATCGTCTCGAAAGCTTCAAAAATTGAATTTCTAGTCAATGTCGGGCCGAATGTGTCCCATTCTGTTGAATGTAAAAATGTCTCATAACTACAAATGGGTAAAAATTCAGCGTTCTATTTGAAAATTAAAAAATGGTTTCGATTTAATCGCATATCACAAAAACTTCAAAGATACGTGAAAAGATGCCGCTTATGTAATGTATTACTTCTGTCAAGTTTCATAGCGACCAGCACACACAACAAAACCGGTAAGTTCCCCTTCACCCACAACTTCCCTCGTACAGAATTTCACTACTTACATATAACACAGTCTATATAATATTATAATAATATAATAAATGACTGTTATTGCGTTATTTACAATTTATTTAAAATTATGATAAAAAAAACCTCCACGTAAAAACAGGGCGCAGTCTAGCCAAATAGTTTACTTTACTGAACCCCGTTTTGCTGGATATACAGTTAAAATGTTAATCCAAACTAAACCTACAAAGCAAATAATTATATCAAAATACGTAAAAAGTATTAAAAGTCGTGTTCATACCCGTCATATTGGGGAAACAAAAAAAAAGATAAGAAGAGCTGAAAATAAAAATAATAATAATTCAAATACAATTATTCTAATTTTAAATAGAGTTTTAAATATTAAAGAGATATTTTTTAAATAGAGTTTTTAATTTTATATCATTTAACAACGTTAGCTCAGAGGGTAGTAATGAGTTATATAAGATTATGGCATTATAAGGATCTCTGGAACACGGCGGCCTGATGATGAGGCATCGTTAATTTGTTACAAAATCTAATGTTCCGTGAGTGGATATTTAAACGTAACATAAACTTATTTTTAAGGGATGAGGGTAGCACAGGGTTTTTTAAAATTTTTATTAAAAGTTGCCTAAATGTAGAGTTCTAGGAATATCCATTTTAAGCCAACCTAGCTCGTTAAGAGTATGTAAAATATGGTTTTTCTTAGTCACAAAATAAGGCGCGAATATGTATTTTGAACTTTTTAAATCCGATTCTTGTCTGCCATGTCCAGACAAGAATCATAAACAAAATTACAATAATGAAAATTCAGTAAAACTAGGGATTCGCAAACCATTTTACGCAAAAAAAGATTAAGGACGTGACGGCTATTATACAGTACCTTTAGAGACAGATATGACTTTTGAATTAATATTTTAATGTACTCCCTAAACCGTAACTCTGAATCCAATACAATTCCCAAGTTACGAGCAGACGCAACAACAGGAACTCTGACACTGTCAAGATTAATATTAAGATTTTGGCATAAGAAATCTCTGTGGTTTTTTGGACCCAAAAAGCATTAAATTTGATTTTGAGGGGTTTAATTTTAAGTTGTGTTCAAAAAAAAGCTTTTTTAATATATTTACAGCTTCATTTATTACATTTGATGCATTTAAGTAGTCTTCATGGCTAAAATCATAGTAAACTTGAGTGTTACCTGCGTACGCCTGAATTTTACATTGTTTTAAAGACTTTAAATTATCTGAAGTGGAAATAATAAAAAGAAGTGGTCCAAGGATCGAACCTGAGGCACACCTGACAAGATCTGAACCTCATTTGAAAATGTGTTATTACATGTGATTAATAGTATCAAAAGCTTTTGTAAAATCAAGGAGAACTAGCGCAGAACCAATGCAACAGATGTACTAAAGTCTTTTCTAAAGCCACATTGACTTTCCAGAATTATATTATTAACAATACAGTAATGGAATATTTGATTATATAAAATTTCTAAAATTTCAAATATTTTAGAAAGAAGTGGTAAAACGCTGATTATCCTGAGATCGCTAATATTGGTTGAATATTTGGTTTTAGATAAAGGCTTTCCAATAGAAATTTTCTACTGATCCGGAAAATAATTACTCTCAATACAACAATTAATAATATGCGTAATGTTTTTGTCTATGAAAGGACTGCAAATATTTAACATTTCGACGCTCATAGCGGCAACACCAGCAGCTACACATTTCGTGAATTTTTCTATGAATCTCTGTAATACTAGTCATATTAAAAGACAAATGTAATTGATTATTAAAAATATTACTTTAATAAATATTAATTTTCAAACTGCAATCAGAAATATTTTGAAGAAAGTCACCAAAATAATCACTAATCTTATTTGGATCGGATAGATTATCTGGATTACTAAAATCTTTACCAGAGCATACCTTTAATGATTTTAAAGATCTCCAGGTTTTTCTTAAGTTTTTTCAGCGCAAACTTTACTTAAATATTTCTTCTTTTCCCGCCTTACTAACGAAACAATAAAATTTCTTCACCCTTTATAATTATTTCAGGTAGGAGCAATCCTGGTTCGTTTAAATTTCCGTAAAACCTGATCTCTTTGCTTCATAAAAATTTTAAGATTTGGTGTTAGCCAAGGCGTCTTAGATTATGTAATTCTGGCCGTTTTGAATGGAGCATGTTTGTCAAAACTGGGAATAAAAGGTTACTAAAAAGATTTATTTTCTTATTTATATTGTTTTTGTAAAATATATCATTCCACTGAAGCAAATGAAGGTCATGAAGAAATGAGTTTACGTCAAAATTATCAAAATTACGATAAGCAGTAATCATCGGCTGAACAGGAGGTTTTTCTATTTTTAAATAAGAGTATACTAAACAATGATCTGAGATATTACCCATAGGAACAGTACCGAATTCTTTAATTAATGATTTCTCAGTTACAAATATAGGATCTATAAAAAGTTACGGCAGTTCTCGATATTCTTGTTGGTTCGTTTAATATTTGTATCAAGTTGAAATTTCAAAGAGAGGAACTAAGGGATTACCTAAGTTTAATAAATTAATATTGAAATCTCGTAAACATATTATATGTTCTACAGTAGGGTAAATACTAGAAAAAATGTTGCCAAAATCATTTGCAATAGAGTTAAAGTTAGTTTTTGGAGGACGATAAAAACACAAAAAGCGTAATATTTATTTTTTAATTTGATTTTGAAAATTAGGAACTCAAGAAAGTGAGTTACGTTAAATTCAAAGAACAGTAACTCAGGTGTTAAATTATTTTTAACAAAAGTTGCCACTCCTCCGCCTCTATCCAATCTATCCTTATGAAATAGCCGGTAAACCGGAATAACAAACAGAGAAACGTCGTCATCATCAGATAGCCATGTCTCTGTAAGAAATATTAAATCAAAATTATAATCTTCAATTGCAATCCTGAACTCCAAAAAACCTGTAAAAATAGACCGAATGTTTAAGTGAGCAACTTTAAAGTTCAAACTGTTTATAAGTAAATGTATTTCTCTCTTATATCCAATACTGCCTCCCCAACAATGACGAGCACCCAACAGCGACTCCTAACAGATAAGGAAACCAGCTTAAATGAAAAAATATATTTTTTTTAACTACTAAGACCTCCCAATAACGCACAATAAAAAAGGGGTATTTTCTATAAATTCGAAATATTTTCAATCCGAAATAAATCAGAAATTACAAATATTTATTATTTTCGATAAACCGTTGAAAATAAAATTTAGGTAAAAAAATGTTCATTCAACATTCCAAAAAAAAAGCAAAACAAAAAAAAGAGATAAGGTATCACTTCCTATCGTCCATCGCACAGTGCTAAAATTTTATTTCAGCGGAACAGTGGTACCGAAACAACTAAAAAATACTTGAATAGTAGACATGATAACTATAATTATTCAGATATCTCTATTCTGCAGAACTAATGTCTTATGATTTTTAACAGGGTCCCAGAAATAAATTTTACCGTCCATAGACCACACACTTTTCCCATACTTTTTCTTAGCAGCCATAAGCAGACTTTTTTTGCCGACACTACCGAACTTTTTTTAATATTCCATATAAACCGAACTAATACCGTTGACGGATTTGGCTCTTTATTATTTTTTATTGTCAATAGGAAACGCAAAATCCAGGTCATTAAGGAAACATGGTACTTTGAACCTGTCTCTAATAAAAGACACAACACAATTAGCTAGATTTTCAGTGTCATCAATACGTCCACAAATACGTACACAGTTCTTTTTGTTATTTTGTTCCAGGCTATCTAGACGTTGCTGAAGACTAGTAATGGACTCTGTATTTTTGGTAAACATAACTTCAAAATTTTTTAATGAGCTGCACAATGAAGAAAGTGTGTCATCTAACCTACTAAGCTTTGTGTCGATCTTTTCTTCCATTTGTTTGACAAAATTACAACAAACCTTTGTTATTAACTTCTCCATGTCCTCTGAATCGGACCTACTTGAGCCTCGAGTCATGTTTTACAGCCAATGGTATAGAACAAAATGTGCGTAGTACACAGCTAAATAAATTTTCACTGTAAAACAAGTGCTTGTGCAATTTTCCAACTGAAAACTATACTCCTGAATGCGCAAGAGGTAAATACAAAAACGTAACAGGAAAACTACAATTTTTTCCCAAAAAATACCACTGAATTTAACCACTTTTGGGAACTCCTAATTCGCGACTCTCTACACGAACGCCATCACCCTAGATATGCATATAATTATTTGCTAATAACTTTATAGAAATAGTATAAACTGTAATTTATTTCAATTTTTTTAGTTTTTAATTTATTTATTGTTATTATTATTATTATTATTATTATTATTATTATTATCTATTTTTCGTAACTTTGTATATATAATTTATAAAACACTAATGTTCTTTGTTGTTTTCCTCCATACAAAGAAAGTTTTATTCCATGTAAAGTTTAGCTTTATTATTAGCCTGACATCTTGTTTTGCCATATAGGATTTTCACTAAAATTTTAACAGTGTATCCCTCTTTCATATTAGATTTTTGTGCAAAATTTCAAGCCAGTTGGTTAAGTAGTTTTTGTATTATTGAACTTTTAAATATTTTAGGTCTTTTAGGTCTCCATTTTGTTCCACCATAGTAATTTTATATAAAATTTTACCAGTATATCTCTATAACACGTTTTATTTTTGTGCAAATCACGAATTCCATCCGTGGTTTTTAAACAATGATTTTTTTGAGAGGCCGCAATTTTGTTCCGCCATATTCGATTTTTACTAAAATATCATTCTATCTCCTTCTGACTCTGATTTTTGACCAAAATTTGAAGTCAATCGGTGGAAGTTTTTGAGCTATGCCGCGCACAGACAGAACGACAGACATACTGATACACTGAAGGAAATGGGAAAACATATTTCTTGGTGTCTGGAGACCCTAAAACGCAAAGATATGCAAAAATCTCGAAGGGTGATTTTTTCACGATTACAATACTTTCCTCTTATATTAAACCGATAGTAATGTTCTATATTTTTTTTGGAAAACTTTCGAACTTTAAATTAGAGGAAAATTTGAACTGATAACTCTATAAAAGGTGCAAATGCTAAAGTAAATATTGGAAATATTTAATTTTTTTTAACATTGAGGTTTAATTTCTACTACAGGAAACCAAAAATATAAAATTGGTAAGGTAATGAAACACTTGCCATTTCTATAGCCACCGACGATAAGTCGATCTATGGAAAAACCATTTCTAGAACCTGTGTGAAATGTTATTATCGCCTTTGAAAGCTACTATACAAGAAAACTTGTTAGGCCAATAGCCTTTTTAGAACTGATACATCAACAAGGTATGCAATAAAATGGAAAAAAGTGGGAATTAAGGATATTCGCACCGAGCTAAACCTATAAGCAAATAATAGGTAGTTACGAGCATCCCGCGGAAGATAAATTTAATTAAGAACCAGCGTACGAAGATGTAGATATAAATTTTGCCCGTTCACGTATAAAGTTGCAATTTATCTATCTATCTGGCCCCGGCCCAAGCATTTTCCGTTTGGATGCGCTACGTTCCAAGATTTTAATTACACTATGATTAGGTATTAGAGTTGCATTGTTCTAGAAATACCGCATTAGTCATCAGACAAAATATTATAATTTTAAAAATATAACATTTTTGTCGCGTAAATAAAAATTTGGGATGGTTCTCATTCTAATCAACAATTAAAGTTGTGCTAATATATATATATATATATATATATATATATATATATATATATATATATATATATATTATATATATATATATATATATATATATATATATATATATATATATATATATATATATATATATATATATATATATATATATATATATATATATATATATATATATATATATATATATATATATATATATATATATATATATATATATATATATATATATATATATATATATATATATATATATATATATATATATATATATATATATATATATATATATATATATATATATATATATATATATATATATATATATATATATATATATATATATATATATATATATATATATATATATATATATATATATATATATATATATATATATATATATATATATATATATATATATATATATATATATATATATATATATATATATATATATATATATATATATATATATATATATATATATATATATATATATATATATATATATATATATATATATATATATATATATATATATATATATATATATATATATATATATATATATATATATATATATATATATATATATATATATATATAGTATGGTTAATGTTATTTGATATTACTTATACCCAATACCAATTATTTTTAGCCAAGGAGGTACTAATACCATTGTTGATAATAACAAACTATTTATTAATATCAGTAACTAAATTTTTGTAATTTTACTAATTAATTAATCTCACTTTTTAAAAGATTACTTTTACTATAATATAAACATTATAAGATTTACATCGTTAAAATGCACTAGCTCTTTAGCTTCTTCGCCAAACTACTGAGACCCAGAAAGGTCGAAAGCATCCAAAATTCCATCCAAGAAATTTGATATTTTCAAATTATAAGATTTAATAATAACGAATATATCTTTAATATTTTTTTATGTTCAAACATAAACAAGCCTGTGGTTTGTAATAAGTTTCTAATATTGGTAAAATTTACTAATATTGCACGCATACTTAATTTCTAGTAGCTTTAAAGATATAAAATATTGTTACTAATCGTTCTCGTACGTATAAGAAGCATTTAAATCCTTATTTTAATGCAAGCTTTTACCCATATCTTTCTATGTGGTTATAACATGTTATAGCGGAAACATCTAACACAATACAATATTGAAACGATTATTTGAGTTATTCTTTTGATAATAAAAAATACATTCTAAGGGAGGAAATCAAATTACAGGAAATTACTAATAGTTATTATATTTTTGCAGAAAACTTTAACTGATATTATAGTTAATGCTGCTTTTTTTAGTTTTATTTATAGGTTTGTATTTAAATTTATTTTGTTTAATTTTAATTAAATATCAAACAGGATATTGTGTTATTGTTTTTTTAAAAAATCAATTAAATCATCCAAGACTCTTCTTTGTTAGCACCTTTACTAATATTTAGGACAAACTAGGTAAATAATTATAAAGAAAACATCTTAGGCGTGTTTTGTGAATTTTTCTTTAGAGGAAGGAGTAAAGCAAGAGCAATTTATGTATTTTTTGCTTGTTTTGACAAAAATATGAAGCAATACTTATGATGGCATCATTAAAGCCTCTGGCAACAATGCATTCTGGTTAATAATTGTGTATAAAATATATCTTTTTTTACAAATCCAGATAGATTGTTTAGTTTGGAAAAATTAGGAATGAATAATTTCTTAGTGTTGCACTAAGAGTCTGGATCAGAGACCATAAACCAGTTCCCTCCAATAGGACAACATTGACCGATTTTTCTCAACTGATCATCTAAAAGTTTAATATACATAATAAATTAACATGTTTAGGCCCAGTAGTTTGTAATTATTGCAATGATTTTTAACTGTCGATTAAATGAATCATTGCTTTAAATATATCAAAAATCTCAATGTCAAATTGACATTGACATTCAGTACGGTTATTGTTTTAATTGTCTGGTATATCGTATCGTTTAATCTACTGGCCCTTAGCTTTGGAACGCACCCACTCCAAGCTGTTTATCTATATGACCAAACTGTGACCGCATGCGTATCCGAAGTGATTTATCGTCATTTCTGTTGAAGATTATTTCCTTATAATTGTGGTTTATAGCGTGACCGAGGGTTCCTTCCTATATTTTATTTTGCAGACACTTGTTTGGATGTACCGTGTAAACATTCTTCATTTGCCACTTTTTCTTACGAGTTTGTAACTGTGCAGTTATAAATTGCCTATATTTTTCTAACGGTTTTTCATGACAGCTTGTAAGAGCATCGAAGGAGTCGACCCAATGGTATTTTATGGAAAAATTATACTTTGAGGCATTTGAAATGCTACTTTATAAACCTTAAAGGAAATTGAACAAAATAAATCTACGCTACTCCTGAGTATTATTATTATTAACGTTATTTATTAAAATCTAGTGACAATCATTAGCCCAGTAACGTTCTCTTTTCCATGCCAAAAACGGTTCACATTATATGTTAAAACGCCACAATAACTGGTTGGAATGGAAATTATATATCTAAAGCTTCCTATATATATACTTACGTTCTCATATTTTCGTGTATAACCTAGATGTAATAATTTCTATTTAAAATTAGGATATTAGAGTTTTGGGCAAATATTTTTAATAATAAATAAATCATTGTCACAAATAAAATTGTATTTTAAAATGTATTTCTTGTAAAGAAATAATAAGTTAATTGTTGAAATTGTTTGAAAGAAAAACAAAACAATGTAGGTTTTGCAAAATTTCGTTTTCGTTTTTCCCACAAGTAAGTATTAATAATTAATAATTACTAATATACATAAACATATTCGTACTTTGTATCTGGTACAAGTCAATAATCACTATACTTTTAATATTTCGGGTGGAACATACAACAAACGAAAATAAACAGCATAAAATCAGTTATATTTGCAGAATACGCAGGCTACCAATATACACGTTGTACCGGGGAAAATTGGGATAATTTTCGAGATTTTTGTGGAGCGTCCACTTATTTTTAAAAATAGAGGGTTGCGGTTTTCGCGGCAGTGTGTTATTTTTTTGTTAAATTAAAGGCGGACCAGCAGAATTTTCATAGCCCTTTTGATTTTTGAGATACAGATCGTTTTTGAAAATGTTGCATTTTCAGGCACCCCTCGTATTCCATCTGACAACTTATCAAAAAGGCGAAAACTGTTCCTTACGAAAAATCCATATTCCGTAGAATTTAGTGCCGCTTTCAGAATAAGTATACGGGGTCAGGTCAAGAAGTTATCGGACCCTACTTTAATTTTTTAAATGGGACACCCTGTATATTATTCTTTATACTTAATAAAAATAATGCAGATTTTTCCAAAAATATATACATGTGTGCAGTTAGTTTATTTTTCTGCAGAAATAAGTTTATATATTTTAAAAAATAAAGAGTAAGTAAATTATTTAAGAATACCGAAAAAACCCGTCAAGTTGTACATCTAAACATAGTTATTTTTAAAGATGTTATTAACAATGGCATCGCAGTTCTATCTGATCGGCAAAGTCCCACAAATCTCGGTTGGAACCACTTCGTTAACAAGAGTTTAGCCGGACCCAAGTGATACAGGCACAGCTTTTCGCATACGTGTTGTGTAACGATATCTGATAAACAAGTTTTGCTGCATGTTCAGCAAGGCTTCCTGGCTCGGTGGTAGGATTCTCAACTTTGGATGCGGCACATAGGTATTCGATTCTCCATTTGGGCGGATGATTTTCTTAAGTATTTATTTTTAATAAAATTTGTAATTAATAAAAATGCGGATAAGTTTAATTTAGGATTGGTTGCTGTAAAAAAGGGCGCGGTAGAGTTAGCTTAACCTAGGTTCGTCGATAATACTCAACGCTTTGAATATGGGTGTGACATTGCATTATTTATTATCTACGTACCCTCGTATATTCATCTTTCATTGTCATGCAGTGGTTGCCAATAACAGCTCACAGCAAATACATGTGGTATGCGTTGTGACCTTGACGCGACCAATAAATTTTATATCTAATTCCGAGCTGCAATTAAATTTAATAGTAGTGTTTCGTGTTAATACGCTACGAAAATTTACCGAATTTGCGCTAATATTTATATATACTTTTAAGTGTGACTCAAATTAAATAAATATGGTAAAGATATTTCTAAGGATTACCATGTATTAAGACAGATTTAATAGCTTAGTATGTTTGTCAGTTGAACAAAAACGTATTCGCTCTATTTATTATTTGAATGGGAAGGTCTATGACAAGATTGCACCGAAAAAAAAATTAGGCGCACTGATTTTTAAACCAAATTAAAAAATTGTCTCTATCACGGATTTTATGTGTAATGCACACAACCATATATTTTTTACATATTGTGAGGTATATTGTATATTGAACGATCCCCAATGACGTTAAAATTATTTAAATCAGTTAAAGATTGTTATATTAAATTTTATTTTCGACATAAAATTCAGCCTGCTGCGCTATCACTTTCTAAGGTCACGAGCTGCTACTGCTTTCGTATCTGATAGTAATCCTATCTGTGTCCTTATTTCAGAATAACATCATGCGTTGTTTGGATTTGCTTTTACTCGTTTCTATTAATTTTGAATTTAAGTTCTTTGAAGATGATTAATATTAGTTTCATTATTGTTTCTATTTTATTGCTGTTTTGGAATTATAGGATTTTTATTAGGAAATTGATTTTGTGTCTATCTATTTAAAGATTTAAGAATCGAAATATCTCCTAATATAAATGCTACTACATTTTTTTACAAAACTCGCAAAGCAGTGATTTCTTCACACCGTCTTGATTTGTTAGGGTGCCAATTGTTATTTTATATTTTTAAATGTAATTCTAAAACTATAGTTGCCGTTCAATTTTAATGGGATCTTACTCGCAATTTTTCACTTACTCCAGTGTGAAACGTTGACGGAACTACAGGTTTCGACAAAGGGTTCCTTACATACAAGTACAGAAAGTAATTGATGACTAAAAAAATAAAAAAAGTCATTCATTGCTTTGCATAATGCTTTTATAACTGAAAAAACAGGGTCAGAAAATGATGACTAGTATTAACCATAACAAAACGGTCTCCTTGAGTCCCTGAAACCCCCGCGTTATGGTAGTTCTGCCACTGGTTGAAACAGCATACATCCCTCACTATGAAATATTTGGCCTACATTTAAATAAATGTATACATCTCATTCTAAAGGGACGACTCGGCGTCAAATTATTTGAACATCATAACGGACCCTTTTAGCAGACTCCAATGAAAATTTTGAAAGACCCCAAACACAATTTGCATACAGGCTACGCGGGATGTTGTTCGTGTGTGTTATGAATTTAGTTCTAATTTACTTTCTGTGTTTACCATTGAGTTAAACGATAGCATAATCTCTATTTAGATTAATACGTTCAGAGTGAAGGAATATTTTATAATTCGACTAATATCTACGTAATTTTCGTTTAAATTATCTACTGGTCTTTACTCAGGGCTACTCTGAATGGCTTATGAATTCTGGGAAATAGGTATTTTTAACACATATACATTTCCCAGAATAAACTTGTGATCACTAGGGGTTGCAAAGTTATTGTATCTTTTTCATCCAAATAATGTATAATATTTTCTTATTTAGGACATTATCAAAGGACATGACATTCGATAATAAAGGTCTGGATAGAAGATTTTTGCATCAGTTTATGAGGCTTTGAAACCTGCCAGACATTAGAAAATCCATATCCGTATAAATTTCCCTAGTAATCTCATATCTGCAATTCGACAGAGACACGAAGTCACTACAGTTGCATTATTTCTAAACCCAAAAATGACTTTTCGTCAATTTAGAAAAAATTATTTTTCTGCCAAAGTTCATTCTGCTTTTACATACAATTATGGCTAATAAAATATTGTTTACGTCTAAACCAAAATCTGAACTTGAATCTCCTCTCCTATTCACATCCCCATCATTACCGACTTTATTACATAAGATGCGTGAAACAGCCTTGCAATTTACATACGTTTGATGAATTTTCAAACCAATTAATACCAAAAAATCATTCTGGTCTAGATGACATATTGACAAACGGCCCTGAACGGTGGTCCTTACGCGCTTGTTTATGTACATCTCGTATATATCGTTCTGTTACTTATGAGCGAATAATCAGAATATACCACTAAAAACTTCATTGCAAAAAAGAAATCTAAATGAACTACCAAACATTTATTAAATAACACATTTTCTCCTTTGTAAATTTCCTATTTACATAAAAAGCGATTTCCAGGGATCCTATGCCACTCTATCAGTGGGGAAGGAATAAGAGCAACTCTACGACTATAATTTCGGATTATTTATTAACACAGTTTTAATAATAAATTTAGTAGTCGTATTATAAATTATGGCACTGCGTTTTAGTGTTACGTGTGTTTTTATTAAGTAAAAATATTGTATTAAATTTACAATGGAGAAAGAATAACATTCTTCTTTGCCATTTCCTGATGTTCTTGTTAAAAGACCTGCAAAACTGCACTATACCGAAACCCACACAACAGAGCTGAAACAACTCGCTATAATGCGACTGACAGAAATTGAACAGAAATAAAAAAATGTCGAAGATGCTAGAAATAAAGCCAAGCGCGGAATATTTCAATGAAAAACACAAAAATATTATTGGAAATTTATATTTTAGATTTTTGGTTGCGTAAAAAATTGTTCTAAAATATTTGTAGCATTTCAACTACTTAGTGGTTAAGCTTTTAGTTTTTCTTGTAACTTTCATGCAGGGAAGCCTTGCATGAGTTTAATTGAGAAATAAAGCTTTATGAAAAGCATGGATTTGTATGCTAACCTCGCATTTAAAATTCACAGTTATAGCCGAAATACGCGTGAGCAACATAGTAAGTCTTCCTAAAAACCGTAAGATTTGCAAGGATATCAAACAATTAATAGACAGTTTACTACCGTTGTACCAATGAAGGCTCCGTGCAACTTGTGCAGTGTACCACCGGTTTACCACGTCGTTGTGATCGTGTTAAGTAACTAGGCCAAGTGTTGAGACAGCAGTGAGAATAACCAAAATTTTACCATCTATAGTTTATAATTATATCGTATCTCTACTAATACTGGATTTAAAGGTGATATACAAATTTTAAATTAGTTTTGCTTAAAGAAATTTATTTTTTTAATATTTTTGGCGTAAGAATTTTTCTCTTGATCTTTTTCTCTCATGCGTCTGAATGCATTTTTAAAGAAATGGTGTTAAAGAGAAAAAATCATTTTTAGGCTTTCTAGCCGAGAACATCTTAAGGCGATATCAGAGTAATTCTAAAATGCGTCAAAGTCTTAGGGGAAGTCGATTGATTACGTGGAGGGTTTTTTTTTTAATTTAACCTTCCCCCTTGGTGAGATTTGGTAAGATTTGGTGGGACCCCTCCCCCTCACGAGAGATTTCCCCTATAATGTTTAAATAAATAAATTTATTTAATATGTTCATGTATTTTGTTTCTAAGTGCCTAAGCGTTAATACTGATGTTTTCTATGTACTAAATTTTTTCTGTAAAATAAGAGGATAAAAATAATACTACGTTTAAGATAAACTTTAGCGAATTAAATTCAATTATTAACAGTAAAAAAAGTAGACTGCAACACCACCTTCCACATCTTTACTGAATCCATGGGCATTCATGTGCTTCCTCTATTGTATTGTTTGCACACATGACGTACATGTACTTTGGTAGTATAGGAAGACCTCGTAGACACTCTGGCTTATCCACAGCGCATAGCAACTTCTTAACCCGACGAATGGCGATGGTTGAACTCTGACCAAAGGGGAATCCCGGGCACATACTATATTTAATATTGTCTATGCCTGAGATTGATTTTGTAATACAAAATATTATATGTATATCTATTCTCTGGATTAAAAAGATGATGTAAGATTTTTATTGACCCAGCTTTAAATCAGATTCGGTGAGATTTTGCCGGGCCTCCTTCCGCCCTAATTTTAGCTCACGTAATTAATAGGCGCCTCTTTATTAATCGATGATGGAAACATATCCTATGTAAAAGTATGTTGTTCTTTTCTTAATATTCAGTTAAGTCAGTACTTTTTATATTTTATATTCATTTATATATATTTTTATTTATTCTGTTTTAAAAAAGTTTCCGGTTGTTGAAAAACTGTAGACTATTTGATATTCTAACATATAACGGAACTTTTCACGGCTTCTGACAGTTAAGAAATCATGGTTCTTGTGATTAGACTGCGTCAAATTATAAAATCGCTTTCATGGGATTCCAAGTGAAGTGATTCTATTTGACCAGATTTAATTACAAGAAACATTGATTTTTTATATTTCCGATAATCTGGTATTAGATTTAAGTGAACTTTCGTTTTAGCTTGTTAGAAAAAAATAACCATTTTCGTATTTGGCTGATTCGGTAGATTTAAGAGGTTTCTGTGGCTGACCAACAACGACCTGTCACCCCGCAGATAGCATGTGATGTATATGCAACAGCAGAACCAAGAATTTAAAATCACTTTAAGAAATTCCAGTAGCTTGTATTTGGCGTAAACAGAATAAGTTAGTACAGAAAAAAAAATTAAATTTAAAGTTTCGACCTAATATTTGACCAATAATAATCAGAAAATAAGACTAAGTTTTTATAAAGCAAATTCCAATCGATTAAAGATTTCAGTATCATGTACTAGCACGAAAAATAATTATCGTTGAAAATTATGTGACACCTAATGTCAGAAAAATAAATTAATCTAATTAAAGAATTACGTTTTATTCTTATTAGCAGAATACTAAAGGAAAAACTGTCCCCGTGCTAACGATAAAATAAATGCCGATAATTTGATTTTTCAGATTTTTCGTTGGTGTTTAAATTTTTTGGCTAACAGGGGGAAATTTTAATTTAACATTTTTTAATATATCATTACAAATCTTTGTAAACATTGTGATCGTTTATGTTATTGTTAGAAAGCAAGAAAAAATAATTTCCAAGTAAATATAAAACATTACGCTAAATCAAGATTTATGTCACTATTATATTATTTTACAAAACGCAATAATGTAAGAAGCATTTTACATTTTGTGATAATTTGTTGGTTTTGAAAAATAAATAATGATCCTATTTTATTTAAATTCGGGCTTTTATTTATTTATATGTTGCATCGATATGTGAAGTCCAAGCCCATTAAAAACTGACCTGCCAAGATTTCACACCCGATACTGAGGACAAATGTGGGCAGCACTAAAATAACATTTTTTATACGGGCGTGTTACAGGCTCGGTAGTCGCAGCTCTCTGTATATCTAACATCGCACCATGATGGATGTGCTCAAGTGAGCAACATGGTGTTGGTTTAACCCGATTTTGTCAGTGCTTGCTTTTCATTCTTAAGATTTACACTGATAGAAAAGGCGCAACCATTAACGTAAGTAAAATAAAAATACAGTGGGATTGGTATTTTAACAAATATTAAAAAAATACATTTATTGAACAAAATAGCGATATTAAACCTACGAATTAATCTCCCGTGAAAAGGTAAAGTATAGTGACTTAAATATTATTTTAGCAAAACAAATAATAGTGTAAGGATTTGCTGTTAATGCAAGTTTTATCCAAAAATAAAATTTATAGGACGCTTAAAATTTTTTTAGATTTTGACACGATATTTTTGATAAAGTTGATAATTTTGAAAATATAAGACTTACTAAATTTGTGTTTAAGAAAAAATATTTTTCTTCTAGGGAATAACATAGTAAATCAATTAACTAAGTCTATATCAACCCTAGTAAACAAAGTCCCCGAGGAAAACATAATAATAAGTTATGTTACTCTATATTGTAAGTGATGCCTTTGGAAATATTGTTTTATAAAGGAAGAAGTTAGTAAGGTGACTTACTATATAGAGTTTTGTTAGTAGAAGTTTTGAAAGTTAAAGTAATTCGCTCTAGTTTTATGCTGAGTCCTGAATATTTCTTGACGGTACTGATCTCCAAGTCGGAGCTATATTGAATGAAGAAGGATGTAATAGTTTTGTTGATGACTCGATGGAATGCTTTGTAATAAATCCAATTCCGGTTTTCTTAACGAAATGTATTTTCTTCTGCGATCCAATCATTAGTTGTAGCTGCGACCTCCAACAAACAAATACACATGGTCCAGAAAGTGCTTTTTAGCTTACTTTTTTTCAAGATGTTTAACTTTGTTTTCAATGTTGTCATGAACTTCTTTATCTTCCACTTGAGCTTGTTTAACCCCCACATGAAATTATTTTACATCAAATTGAGGATCATTTCTGAGTTTATCCGTGCTACTAAATTGCTTTTTTCAGTTTCTTAATTTCATTCTTAATATTGTCTATGACTTTTTGTAAGCAGCATTGTTCTTTTTCAATATTATTCTGAATCCAGTCTGGCATTTAATGTAGTTTTTCAGTGTTCATTTAAAATCTTCTCAAGCCGTTCTTCCTGCCTTCTGGCGTCTTTTTGCTGTTTTGTCTTCTAGTCATTTCTTTTTATTTTTCTTGAGTCTCTTAGTTTCTTGATCATCTAAAATATTTCTCAAGCATATCTTGTATTTCTGTTTTTGTTTTTGTCTTTTTGATCATATAAAATTTTCTCAAGCTGATCTTTTTCTTCTTGTTCTTCCTGTTTTCCTTCTTGTCTTTTGCTTCTTCATCCCTTTTCTCTTTTAGTTTTTTTAGAGCTTGAATATATTTTAATATTCGCTGTTGTTTTTGCAGTTTTTTTCTCCTCTTCGGACACTTTTTTTTTGTTTTCTCTTAGTTTCTTTACCGGTGGACCTCCCCATAAAGATATCCTGCTTCATATGCAGTTTGTTGAGTTGTTCTGCAATCTTCTTTACTTGTTCCTTCATTTTAGCAGTTTGTTGTCTAGTATTAGGCCCAGAGATACTTTTTTAAGCTTCTTCTCCTGTATAAAACCGACTAACGATATGAAGTTAGTCTCTTAATTAGAAACAAAAAAATAGAACTATCTTAAAAAAATGTTTGAGGTGATGTTGAGGCCCAAAACACGATAGTGTAGTCAAAACCTGCAAATCTTCCAAATGGAGCTTTCTGAAACTTTCGTAAAACGTTTCTTCTGAGGTCTCCTTAAAGTCCGAAACCCATTACAATAGTCAAATTAAACGGATTTTGTATAGTTTAAAAGTTTCTTGGAAATGCCTCTTATAGGCTTAAAGAGGGGAACAAAACACGACGGCAAAGTTACAACTTGCAGATCTTGTTTAGTGTCTAAATAAAATGTAAGGTTCAAAACGTAATGGTAAAGCAAAACTTACGGATCTTGTTTAGTTTTGAAATATAATGTTCCAGAATTTAAAATGACACTGATAAAATCTTCTTGAGGTCTAAAACACATTAGTAAAGTTAAAACTCAAGACCTTGTTCAGATTCGAAATAGAGTTTCGTAGAAGGAAAATTCACAATTTAGTCACAATCAGTTAAACGGCCACAAATGGCTTTATAATTTGTTATAATCAAGCACTGATACCAATTCTCATTAGACTATAACACGACTAAGTATTATACCCTAACATTTATATTTTAAGAATAACTCTAAATCGACAACGTCCCTCTCTTTAGGAATTTCAGCCTACATACATAAACGTTTGATGACATATTTGAGAATAATCAAAACTTTAACATGAAAAAATGAAAAATCCTAGGGAAAATTCTTGCTATACTTTTACTTTAAATATATATAATTTTACAACTATTAAAATAGTTGGAACGGTATGCTAGATTCTTCCGCTGAAAAGGTTTAACAAAAAAAAACAAGTAATAGAAAATTGTTGCATCTGATTTTGCTATATTTATTCTTTGATATTTTGATAATATTATTATAACAGTAGCAGGGAAAAATGTTAGGTGCTCCCGTCGGAATCTTGTCTTGCTACATTTTACTCAAATTAGTATATAGCAAATAAAAACCAATATAATATATGACTAAATGGGACTGGATTAGGTTCTGACGATAACGCTAGTTCTCTAGAGCAGTGTTTTTCAAACTTTTTTTAAAACCGACCCATTAAAAATTTTAGTTATTAAAAAATCATTTCGCGAGCCCCCCATCGTCCACTGTAAACTGTAGCAAGTAAAAAGTCGCTATTTTAATTTATCACTTATAGATAAAAATGTAACATAGTTTTATAAACAATATTATATTTTTTATACGCGAACATGACTAGGGTGATCTCCAAAGTTGTTACTAAACCATTATATAAGAAGAAGTTTTATTACAGACATGAAAATTATGGTTCGTCGTATCGTAATGTATAATTTAAAAAAACACACATTTTTAGCGGTTAAAATATCGTCGAAATAACGAAATAACGTCAAAGCGCCCAATCTGGTAACTTTGTCACTAAGTGAAGAACAATCCCAACTAGCAATCAGCAAGGTGAATATTAGTAAACACTTGTTTCGATATATCAGTGAAGGGAAAAAGGCTAATTTCATCACATATATAACTGGCAAAGAAATTATTACAAAAAAGTGGAATAAACTTAAAAAATATACTGATATACCTTTGAATGATTTCTTAGAAGCTGTAGAATTGACTTTAAATTCAACATATTTTGTGTATAATGAGACTTTTTATAAACAAATAGAAGGATGTGCAATGGGTGCATCAATATCTAGCGTAGTTGCTCAGCTAGTTATGGAAGACCTCGAAGAATCTGTATTGAGCAACGCAAGTTGCCAAATACCATTCTTCTACAGATACGTGGATGAGTGTATATTAGCAATACCAAAAAACATCCATCTAAATTTACTAGAACAATTTAATAGTTACCATAAAAAACTTAAATTCACAATCGAAATAGAAAAAGATAATTTTAGACTTAACGTTGCACCGAAAAACCAATTTTATAGAAACAGTATGGTATAATAAAGAAACATGGCACTCTAGATACCTAAATTTTAACTCCCAACATCCACTTTCACAAAAAAAGTCAGTTATCATAGGACTTGCTGATTGCGCAATTAAATTATCTGACACGGAATTTAGACAAAATGCTATAAAAAAGCAAAAGATGCACTCAAATTAAACAACTATCCTGATCGTCTAATTAACACCTTTTTCAAAAAACGTATTCATATTTTTTACAATCAACTACAATAAACAAATCCTTCGGAACACCAAAAACAAAATAATAAGTATCTTTCTTTGCCATATGTTAAGGGTCTATCAGAAAAGTTAAACAATATATTCAAGCCTCATAACATTACAATCGCACATAAAGGATATCAACTATTAAAAAATAATTTCAGGCAACTAAAATCCAAAATTCCCAAATATTTGAAAAATAGAATTAACAGCCACAAATACGACAAAAAAATAAGACCGCTCTTACTGACCACTGTCAAGAAAAAAATCATACTTTTAACTATGAAAACAATAAGATATTAAGAACAGAAAATCATACAAAAAAAGCGAGAGTTTTTGGAAATGATTGAAATTAAAAATAACTCGAACGCTATAAACTCAAAAACCGAAATAAAACATCTTAGTAAAATATATGTGTAGCAGATACCTTATAATCTAATTAAATCTTAGAAAAAAAATTACAGAAAAAGTCACCCATAGCAATAACAATAATAATCTCACATCGACATTCAGTCTGAAAATTTCTCTGTCCCATATATGTTTACTGTTTTTATTTTACTATTGTTGATTGTCATACTAAACGTCGTGTTAAATGTACTTAAGTGTAATGACTAAACTAATTTCTGTTTTATGATAAATTATCCAGGAAATTATAGTTTATGACTGAAGCAATGCATTTTGCTAGATTGATTGTTCCTAGGTAAGTGAAAGTAAAAAATTGTACAATACAGAACATGATTTAACAGTAAATTTTTTTTTTTTAGTTTCTAACTTCAATGTATTCTGAAGAAGGTCAGAATAGACGGAAACGTTAATAAATATGTGAATAAGAACATAAACACATCTTACTTTTACAAGAACCCTAAGAAAATCCCAAGAAAAAAAACCAAAAAAAAAAATAAAAAAAAAATATATATAGATATTTTTTATAATTTCCTGTATAATTTACCATAAAACACAAATTAATTTTAGTCATTACACTTAAGTATATATATATATATATATATATATATATATATATATATATATATATATATATATATATATATATATATATATATATATATATATATATATATATATATATATATATATATATATATATATATATATATATATATATATATATATATATATATATATATATATATATATTTATGTAATGACTAAAATTAATTATATATATATATATATATATATATATATATATATATATTATATATATATATATATATATATATATATATATATATATATATATATATATATATATATATATATATATATATATATATATATATATATATATATATATATGTACTTAAGTGTAATGACTATATATATATATATATATATATATATATATATATATATATATATATATATATATATATATATATATATATATATATATATATATATATGTACTTAAGTGTAATGACTAAAATTAATTTGTGTTTTATGATAAATTATACAGGAAAATATAGTTTATGACTGAAGCAATGCATTTTGCTAGATTGATTGTTCCTAGGTAAGTGAAAGTAAAAAATTGTACAATACAGAACATGATTTAACAGTAAAAAATTGTTTTAGTTTCTAACTTCAATGTATTCTGAAGAAGGCCAAAATAGACCGAAACTTTAATAAATATGTGGATATTTAAACAAAACATAAACACATCTTAATTTTACAAGGACCCTAAGAAAATCCCAAGAAAAAAAACATCGGTCAAACCAGTCAATATTTGAAAAATAGAATTAACAGCCACAAACACGACACAAAAAATAAGACCGCTCTTACTGACCACTGTCAAGAAAAAATCATACTTTTTAACTATGAAACACAAAATATTAAGAATAGAAAATCATAAAAAGGCGGGAGTTTTTGGAAATTATTGAAATTAAAAATAAACCGAAAGCTATAAACTCCAAAACCGAATTAAAACATCATACTAAAATATATTACAACATCCTAAAATAATAATATTTAAAAGGAATTCCAGTTTTGTGCAGCAGATACCTTATAATCTAATTAAATCTTAGAAAAAAATTTACAGAATAAGTCACCCATAGCAATAACAATAATAATCTCACAACGACATTTAGTCTGAAAATTTCTCTGTCCCATATATGTTTACTGTTTTTATTTTACTATTGTGGATTGTCATACTAAACGTCGTGTTAAATGTAAAGCAATGCATTTTGCTAGATTGATTGTTCCTAGGTAAGTAAAAGTAAAAAATTGTACAATACAGAACATGATTTAACAGTAAAAAGTTTTTTTAGTTTCTAACTTCAATGTATTCTGAAGAAGATCAAAATAGACCGAAACGTTAATAAATATATGAATAAGAACATAAACACTTACTTTTACAAGGACCCTAAGAAAATCCCCAAGAAAATAAAAAACCAAAAAAATATATAAAAAAGTTACGGTCCAAGAAAACCTACAAAAACAAAAGAAAAAAAAAAAAATATATATATATATATATATATATATATATATATATATATATATATATAAACTTTACGAATTCTCGCCTGATGTAACATTAATAAAAAATAGACACCTTTTCAGTAAGCAGAAAACGAGTATACCCAGATCTTGCTAAACCATATTTCAAGTTTATTTTTTGAATTCATTCCACTTACCACATGCTAAAATCTGCCTGTTGGTTTTTTTCTCATTGGGCAACATAAATAACAAAAGAGATGTATTAAATTAGAACATCAAATATGTCATTGAGCTGCATGTATAAACAAAAGAAATACAGGCATATCCCACCCATTAGTTATTGATACCTATCCATTTATGTGTGATTATTTTAAAACTCGAGATAAACAATGTTTAGATTTTAGGTACAAAAGACCTTATGAGTCTCAGTCAACTGTCGAAGTGCGGCAATTGTTTAATCTTTTACACGATGTCATGGCCTTCTGTTATATCAATATAAGAAGCACCGGGAAACACAGATAGACGATACTCCAGCAATTGCTAATATGCCAGTCTCTAAAATCCGGCCAGTTTTCAGCAACATGGCACCTTTTCCATCGCCGATTACCAGATCACGGATCGATAGATGATCCTCGTCAGAATGACTGCAGTATAGAGTCAGGAGAACCTGATCGGAGATACCCCATTCCCCACACACCACCCGACATAGATGCCACATTATAAGAGTAAATTTGTTGATTACCTGCTCAACAGGGGTTTTCACATTAGTTTACTTTTCAAGACCAGAGGTATTTGAATTTCGGCTTTAAGTTCACAACTTTTCGGTATAAGGTTGGTACTCTAAATTCTGTTTAATTCTTTGACCTGAGAAAGTAGGACCTGGAATGACTGAGAGAATTTTATATGTAACCGTTGATTATAGTCAATGATGTAAGTATGCATCCAAAAACACTTAAAGTCTGATTTTGAATGATGTCGACAATGTCGGACCCAGTGATGACACCTACGTCCAGAGATTCGCAGGAGGCCGAAATTTCTGACAGTTTTTTAGCTGAAATCTTGGTAAAAACATATGAAAGCGGTAAGCACGTATTTTTATTAAAAGTTAATTTGTATATTGTCGGCAAATATTAACCAGTATTAACCATATACTCAATCAGCATTTAAAGTAGTTATCACGGAATGAGCGTAGAAAACCTAAGGCTGTTGACATAAAAACATTTTAGGGAAACTGAAGTATAAAAATATAATTAGTGTTTATTGTTACTTTTATTACAAATGCTAAAAAATATTTGAAAATGCCCAAACATTTTACAACCATCTTAAAAAAATTAAAAGAAAAACTAAATTTAAAAATTCTTGGGTATTTTCACTTATAATCACGAAAAACAGGAACTTTAGTCTTCCCAGAGGCTGCCCGCGAAGAAGATATTTTAATATGACAAGTGAACGCGCGGATCCGTGCCCCACACAGAAAGCGGTTATCGTATGGAAAATATATTTTAATTGCTTATACAGTGGTGTAGCGTTTTTCATCAACTGAATTTTAAGAACATTATTTGATAGTATATTATAGAAAAAACAGAAAATATTAGGTATCAAAAATAAATTTTCTGCAACCGCACTACCCTCACTTTTATATATTTTGTTATACAATATGAAATTTAAAATATGTCTTATTTTGTATATAGCTGAAGTCACAGGGCGAAAGCCCGATCCAGCTTTTCTGCCTGTCACTGTGGGCAAAATTTCAGTTTTTGTCGCCCTTATATTTTGACTAATTTATCAATTTTTTTTACAGTTAGAGCTTAACTCAAATTGCTTCATATATTTAATATGAAGCTAAAAAATGAAAGCCAAATTTCCGTAGTTTATAAGCATGTAGCTTTTCTGGCCAAATTAGAAATACTGTACACTGATCGTTTGAAAATACAATCGAAAATCTGTGAAAATTCGTTTTCTCTGTATGCAAATAAATTACTTGTGTAGTAGTTATAGTGCAAATGTATTCAGAAGGCTAATATAAAATTATTAAGTTTTTTAAATTTTTAAATTAAATTCAGCGTACGCTCCCAAATGTGAACAATCCAGTAATGAGAACGAACAAAATAAATATTTCCGTGCAGTTATAAAATTAAATCTCTTTATAGTGAACACTAATACTGATTTATTATGCTCACTATTTTAGACACGAACGAACTCGGAATACTACTTCTTATGATATGCCAAGATGATGCACTAAATATGGTGTAATTCTCGCTATGAATTAACTGATTAATTATTAATTAAATAGGCAATTAATTATTTATTTAATTAGTTGATTAAAATTTTCATTATTCAATTGTGCTACAACATGCTCAAAAAGTGTGATATATATGACTGTGGAATTTATTTCATTACAAATAAAGTTTCGATTTTATACCACCGATAAGTAGAAAAATATATATATAACTAGACACCTAAACATTTGTTAAAATATCAGTATCTCTTATTTTAATTGAACGAAAATATTGGCCAGAAAACAATAATTTTTTTTAATAACATATAGCCAGTTGCACTTCCTATCAAAAATTTAATGTGAGCAAACTATTTGTTGCATAAGGCGACGTTGATGATATTCCAATGTTTTACTCGAAAACAGATACGTTTAATTCATTTACTAACGAGATATTTGGCGACGAATCATGTTGAAATAAAAATAAGTAGCTTGATCGTAAACAATGCGCCTATACCTTGGGTTATGCTAATCCTAGTGTAATGGTAGTGGTGGAATAATTTGTATAATTGATAATGCAAAATAAAAACCGTTTATCAAGTTCTATTGTAGTTTAGTTTCTGTGATATTCTAAAATTTAGGTACGACTCGAACATTATATTTTCGTTGGCGTTGATCTTTAGTTAAGAAATAAGAAACGAGTCCTGACGGTTTCTTTTTTTTCTAATTTATGATGAAACAATTTAAAAGCTTTATCTACCGCGTAGTGACACAAACCTTAATGTTGCTTTGAAAGTAACTTTGGCTTCTCTCTGCTTTTCCAAGTGTGGTATCATCTGCATATTGAATGGCTATCCAGACAAAGATAGGTTCTTATGTTCCAGTGTTCATTTGGTATCAAGTTAAAGTCATATCTTCTCTTCTGACTGTAAGCAGAGATAGAAATTAAAGTTATTAAGGACATTTATTCTAATATCAATGACATACAGTTTTCTTCTCAGTTTTTTTAAGAAAAAAAAAACAAACGCATGTATTTCACTATATTATTGTAATTTTACCTTCTGGCATTAAATGTAAGACAGGAATTTCTATACTGTAATTTATTTTTTGGAGAATTATTAAAATTATCAAACACGAAATTTTTAAATTTTATTTGAAATATTTTTTACGCTTACTTAGTTTCTAGCCGATTTCATTGATTTTTTGATATACTGTATATACGACTTTTCTCAATGCAATGTTAATTTTTATTTCGAAATGATAGAAGGTGGAAAAAAAAATCTTGATTTTAATGAATCCAAGTTTTTGAAGTAGTTGTAAAAACATAATTTTAGTTTTGATTCTTAACAATTTAGGTAATATTCTTTAAATTCTCCTGGAAAAAGACCTTTTTGAATGGGCACTGGCAATAGTTTTTTTTATTTTATCAAAACAAAATCTACTTTTTTATACAGTTATCTTAATAATAACACGGGTTCAGATAGGATAATGAAATAATATAATAAATTATATATTTACAAAAATGCCTTATTGATGTGACCTTCCTCATTGTTTACCACTTCTTATAATCTCAGCTGCTATTTCTGGATGGATGTGATAATAACATCATGGGAAAACACTGACCTTGAGTTTATTTACCGTCATGTTTATATGAAATACTTTCTTATAAATCTCAAATACTCTAGTCCTATATTTGGGTTTAGGTCTGGGCTGTTAGTTGAACAGTTATGGGTTTCAATAAAATCAGTACAATTCTCACCTAAATAATTGATGGTGCTCCTTAATGTACGCATACGTATACCATCCTGTTGATGCGTATAACTATTATCAATTTCTTCAATTTCTGATAACATGTATGACAAAATATCCTTCTAGTAGACCTCAGATATTTCACCCTATTCGGCACTTCCTTATTTCTGTCTTTGTTTAATCCGTTTTAAAAATATGTATGGTTCGTTTTAAAACAAACAAAACAGTTATGGCGACGACAAACACTCAAATATGGTGTAGAGCGTATAGAATACGTTATTGGTATTTGAGGTAGAATACATGCATTTCACCTAGTTTTCTGGCTATGCTAAGGACCTAAAATTAAAACGCAGGCAATTTCTCTGGTGAATATGCTGATGATAGTTGTAAAAAAATTATGCGCCCTCAAAATTCGTTAATTTTCATTACATTTTGGTCAAATATATTGGCCAATTTAAATCTCAAAAATGTATTTTTGGACTTGGCTTTAAATAGTAATTATCATTTAATATCTTATTTTAAAGAGTGATTAATTTTTTAACGTAATGTTTAATTTGTACGCATTTTTAATCTTTATACTCGCAAAAACAAACATCGTAGCTAAATATTTATAGGGGAGAAGAAAATAAACAATGACGTTGTATTGGACTTTTACTTTTAGGTTAGCAGCATTTATTTTCTGAGAAAATTACTTAACATCAAGTGTCTACGACTGTTCCCATGCGCTTTTACAGTTTTGTCTTCTTTAAATATGCAACTGTCACTTATACCCAATTACAGTGAAGTCTTGAACACTCAGGTGGTACGAATAAAGTTATCTACAAAGTTCTTATTAAAGCTATACTGTATATTATTACCGAGCGGCTACGATTTGAAAACATTCCGCCGGTTCTTTAAAATTTAATCCGTTGTGCCGTGAGTGGCGGTACTTGAGTCACGCTATAATTCTGCCATCTATCATAACCATAACCCTTTGTTTCGGTTTTATTTTTTGTTTCCTTAAAATACAGCTTTAGGTTGTTTTGTTCAGGTATGACATAACCAAGTTGTGATATTTTAAATTTTCTATAAAATGTGGCTGAGTGACGAAAGCTACTATCTTTTCGTATGGTATGTGAAGCCATTGTGAACCTTTTAATTTGTTACTCGTAGACGATAACACAACACATACAAAACTAATTAATAGCTGTAGACCGAATTACAATGACTTTAGAAGGACAGTGGCGACAATAGAAGCCCACCCGCCAAACTGATGCAACATTTCTGAAGGTTTAAATGGAGGCACCCATATTATCGTTAGTTTTTCGCAAAATATGACTAAATTAATCTACTTTTATATTGAAAACCTTCTTCTTCTTCATTCCTGTTTATCCTGTTACATAACAGGACTTATTGGCTTTGCTACAAGGCAGTCGCCAGATTGGTCTCCGTCCGGGGCTCAGAGTCGTTAAATCGGCGACCCTCGAAGTCGACCCTGCACCTTATTCCAGTTTGGAGACGTATCGGTAGGATATCCGGATGGCGAGATCTAAGCTCCCGAATACCCCGAATATTTCAAATACTTTTTAATATTTCCTCTTTAAATTTTTGAAATGCATCTTGGCTTCCACTAGGTGCCTCTTGAGAGTACTACTGATATCACGAGATGACCCTTTCTTTCAAGCTATCCCCTTACACCTCCCACTCCCGCCACATAGTGGCCATTACGCTAATATTCTATGTAGAACTGCGGCAGACGAACGGGATAGAATGCAGAAACAACTAGGCCTCACACGTTCACAGCGTCTGCTCCCTTTCTAGCGGGGTCGTTAGTTTCCACACTGAGCGGTTGAGTCTCCCGTTTCCCCCCGAAATAAAGCAGAAAAACCGAACACGTGGAACCACTTATGTTAATAACACAGAGGTCTGCATTCGACGAGACAAACCGGAAGACTGATATTGACAACCTCTGTCAGCGTCGGTTGTAAATGTAGGGTTATGTTAATGTTTTACTTTAATAATCTATTCCAACTATCTGGTACAACCTTACTATTTCATTTAGATTTTTAACTAATAACAATGTTTGTGCAAGCGATTAATGGGAGTTGTCTGCTAAGTGAATTTAGTAATGTAATATGTACTGAAGAAGGCCTACAAAATAAAGTTTCTTTAATGCTAATCTTAGAGAGTTTCTACCTCAAATTGAGGTGGTGAATGAAGTAAAACATACACTAAGACACGAAGGAAACATATTGTCTTTTACAGCAAAATTAAATCAAAATATAATAATGTGCAATATTTAATAACTTTTCTTGGAGTAAACTTAAACTTAAGACATTTGCGGTCATAGTCATTTACACATTCATCACAACCACTTGATAATTACAAGCAGAAAACAGTTGAACCAGGCTTAACTACATTTCTCCATATGGCCAATGGATGAGAACTTCTTGTTTGAATCAGTATTTATGTTCATAATCACAAAAACTAATAAAATGAGACACTAAAACAACAAACCTCATAAAAAACCCACGTAGGCGAAAAGTAAACAAAACGATTTTAGCTGCAACATGGCTGAACCAATCGAAAATTGGTTACTCTATTGTTGCCACTGTCTTTATAAAATCACCGATCGAATCTCCTACCAGGGCCCCCTATCTCCGGAACCTCAAGTACAAGAGGTAATAGTTTACTTGTAGTAAATAGTTGTAATTCTTACTTCTAAGTTGCAACAGAAGAATAACGACTGGTAATAGCTGGTTTAAAGTAGCAGTAGACGATAACTTTTTCTACTCTGCAACGACTCGTTTTACTTTATAGTAATACGTTATAGGAGTACATTTGAACGTAATGGAGTAGTCTCTGAAAAATTCAAGAATTTACTGATACTTAAAAGTTGTAATTTAGTAAACAGATTAGAACCAGTAACTTTGAATAATTACTATTATGTAACGGAAAAGAAATGACGACCTTGGAGTTAATTCCTTAAGTAGTTGCTTGGCAGTAGTTATTATATAATTACTTTACATGGAAAATTACTATAAAGTATTACTCGCAGTAACAAATACATATATAATACTTAAAAATGTGTAACACAAAGTGTTTGTTGATATATAGTAGGATTATTAGTAATAAATACGCAAAAACCCTTAAAGAGTAGTAGTGGAAACAGTTGTAGCTACTTTAGTGCTAGCTGGGAAATGGCTCCTTGCAAATGAAGCCTGGTCATGCAAGGAAAAGAACATCGAGAAGGGTACATAAATATACAGCACAGATAATTTTCGAGAATTTGTAGCAAAGAAAAACAGTAAGTTGTGGAGAAAATTTCTTGGACTTATTTTGATATTAGATATTACCACTAGTGTTCAAAAAATTTACTGTCGAAAACGGTTCGAATGTTAAAGATAAAAGACTTCAAAAATAAGAGGTTTTGCAGATTTCGATTGAGTAATCACATAAATCGAATATGGTGTAGAGATAAGTAAATAATTATGTAATTTACGGCAGTCCAAGAACCTTATCATTAGTAGAGTTTATTCAAATAACCACACGAATGTAGCATACCGCAAAAAGTTCCTTTAATTCGCAAACAACATCTTTCTGCGTTTGTAATGATATCTTTGGTTCGAGTAACAGCCAAGACGTAAACCCAGGGCACCTAATAGCCCAATTGCCGCAGTTGTATGGTAATAGCATTTATAAGAAATAAAATTCGGAAGTAAAAATAAACAAACTTCGAGCTCAAGGAGTTGTTGAGTTACCAATCATACACGTTGCCATGTGGCGCATAAGGCAAGCGCTGAGGCTAAGCGTTTTATATGCTGGTACGGGTCCTTCAAAACTAGGTAATCACTCCAGCGAACTACCTTAGATGTGTTACTTACCTATTAAATCAACAAACCGCCATATAAGTGTTTCGTTTGTTATCGCTGGAAAAGTATACCTATAAACTTCATGTTTCTTACCGCCTGGAATATTCGCCTGTTTAGACTTGTTTCATACCAGAGCAACGAAGAAGCCTATATTTATAAAAATCTTTGCAATTACTTAAATAATAATTTTTTTTGGAAACACCTCCTAAAGCCATAATAGAAATATGACTGTTTTGGCCGTAGAATAAATTTAAGATTGCCGCTCACACCAACAATCGGTACTGGTAGGTGGATCTGCAGTATCCGCACCGGGTTCGTTAATAAAGCCGTGGATAAAACCGTAACAGAAATATGTTGTGCGGACAATGTAGGTATTGTACGAAACAAAAAGGTTTGTAGGCAGTGTTGCGTTACCTGGTTGAGATGTGTAAGAAACAGAAAAGTTTTATGGTTCGATTTTAAATTTTTATTTAAATTGTACATACAATTAAAAAAGATTGGAAATATCTCTCGCTAAGCTTTATAGAGTCCGACATTTCTGAGCAAAATCACTAACTCTTTCTATAAAACGAAGTTAAAACCTGCATAGTACTTACGGTTATTTCTTACATATTGACTATATGTAAATATAGCTTCTATATTTATATCAAGGACATAGAAAAGTTAAACGGATGTTTGCCTATTAGAAAAGGTATTTGTTCAATACATACCCATTACCTAATAAATTGCCAAAAATAGTTTAAATTCAGAGAGTCTATAGAAGGTTCTTTTTAATATAAATAAGACTGAATTAATGTGTTAATAATTCTAATTTCAATATTACTTTAATTAAGATATATTTATCCATAAGTTGCAACAGCTTCTCGGATAGAGAATTCTGCAAATTAAACTTCTTTAAATAGCCTTAGAGGAAAGGAATTGGAAGACATTACCCAAGAAATTCTATCTTATTTTCATGTTTTTTTAAAATATTTGGTACTTTTATACTCTTTAATTAGTCTTTCATACTAATATCAAGTAACCGACGCGCGACGCCGAAAAGTGGAACACTCTGAGCTCCATTTTTGAAAGAGTTTATAAGCTACATGAATTTTCATTTGCTCTCCTACTATACTAAACACCAAAGAGTGCATTAGCTTGCCCATTAGCCTTATATGTTTCTCCCCAAATTTAGCCAACAAACTACTTGTGAACGATAACTCACCAAGTTGCGCTGTGTAGTCTATAATTGGCAAATGTGTTATGCGTGTATTTGCCTTGTTACTAGCGTGTTAGAATTTCACACGAGCTGTAATCTATATACCAGTTTGATTAGTCTAATGTTTAACCACATCAGCATACTAATTGTCTAATAGTCCATCTTGATATTGATAATAGCAACACGGCATTCTAACAACACCGACTAAATCAAAAGATAATTTGAAATAATGAGAGTACGGTAGCGATGTATTATCCTAATTTTCAAATGTTTTCAAAATAACTAGCTAGTTGATCAAAGACATCTTCAATTTTATCGATTAGTCATTTAATTCCAAATACTTCACTTGGTAGTTTGGCTTTTTTGAGTTGTTCTAGGAACAACGATAATGATCATTCATGGTTTACAACTAAATTTTATTATTCAGTTAATCCGCATAGCAACATAATCATTCAATCAGGACCCGATTTACGGCAGCAAGTTAATTGGGTGAGGTCTAGAAAATTAATAATAAAACTATATTTTGTTTTTGGTTTTGTTGCTTATAAAAAGCAAAGACTTAATGACATTAATTACAGAACGTAGAATAATTATAATTTAATGAATATATTCATTTTCACTATACCAAAGACCAATTTTATTTTGTAAAGACTGTCCATCACGCAGTTTTATAAATTCACCACAACAATCGCTCGTGTCGGCATTTAACCATCGGCAGGAAAACTGTTTAAGCAATGAGGTCGGCCCAGCAGATAGACAGATAGAGCTGTCTATGTAGAAATAAGCATTTGTTTCTGATCTAACTGTCAAAAAACTTTAGAAATTATGTTATATGACATAGAAGGGATATAAATAATAGGTAACTCTAAAAACAATGTTTTATATCTAACTATAAACGTGCTTATATTAAATTATAGACAAACTTGGAATGTCGGAAATATTTCTTCTATTTTGTTTCGATCTGCAAATTTGGCATCGTCTAGTGCGTGGTAATTAATCGTTTACGTCAGGATCGGTAGTGAGTGCAAGATTATGCATTTTTTTATACTCACGAATACTTCTTGGAATATGTTGATCAGTATATTTTCTAAAATTTTTAGTAACGCTAATTGCTAACGTCGTTAAAAATTTACGCCTGATTAGTTTTTGATCTACCTGTTGCTGTTTAAAATAATTATAATGATATATGAATTTATGAAACTTACATTCAAGAAAGTATAGGCTTGTCATGCATACTACTGGCCACTTTCTAGTGTTGCATGTTACATTATAGTTGGCAGACAATTGATCAACCATGTCAATTCCTATCTTTGTTTTATTAGAGTCCAAAATCATTAAACGTTTTTGAGTAGCTTCATCAAGTTTATCTAAATCGTGCACTGAAGAGAAAAGCAGTTGGTTTGATATATGTGAAATGAAGGTACATTTCTCGCTGAATCCAAAAATGCTTGATGGAACCGGTAGATTCCTACCCTCTACAATCTACGATGGCCATTATTTTTTATTTTTGCCCGAGCCGTTCCTAGAATGGTAAACATATGGTCTCTTGGTAATTTTTCACACAGGGCAATGCTGTTGAACCAGTTTCACACCTACGGGTTTTTCTAATTGACCCAATTAATCTAATAAGAACATCAATTAGAAAGTTACTTACTTCGAACTGCAATCTTTTAGGTTGTTTACCAACGTAAATCTCCATATTTAGAGTGTAAAACAATTTGACGTCCGAGAGGGCAACCATTTTTACAGCATATTTTGAGGGTTTTGAAATTATATATATTATTTAAAAGTGCACCTGCCTCTAAACTCTACCAACATTTTATTTAATATTTTAGATTGAGAAACTGCATCTGCAGCTTTATGCTGCTCCGTGTTAATACAGTATCAAGTCTGGTGAAGATTTCGGATGTTCTGTTGGTAACACCAAAGTTGTGTTCCTGTTGATGTAGCTTTATGCTGCTCCGTGGTAATACAGTATCAAGTCCGGCGAAGCTTTGGGATCTTCTGTTGGTAACAAAGTTGTGCTCCTGTTGATGACTCTGGTATCGTTTTGTATCCTAAGTTATATATTTATATATATATATATATATATATATATATATATATATATATATATATATATATATATACATATATACATATATATATATATATATATATATATATATATATATATATATAAATAGATACTAAAATCAATAAAACTGCGCTCTCACACACCTTTATTAAAAGTTTTTGGCTGAAAAAGATATATGTAAATAGCAAATATCTATAGGGAGATCTGAAATAACAGATTGCTCGATATGACAAAATCGAAAACGAAACGTCTATCATACTGGAACAGTACAACAGAAAACCCATAGGTATTTTGCAAATTATCCACATTATTTACTAACGCATATTTACTTTTGTTTAAAAATGGAACTGTATAGGAGTAGCCAATCCAAAAACGATGCATACAACTCAAATTAAACAAAATACCGCCTTATAAACAGATAACGGCTGAACTAGTAATATTTTCGACAGCACAGACTGTTCATTCGTAAACTTATCTGCCAGTTTCTAAAATGGTTAGGACTGAAAGCTACTATAATTTTTGTTTGTTTGATTGTTTGACCCTACACATAACTGGTATACTGACGTTTTTACATGCTCTATAAGATCTGCTTTGGTAGGAGGAATATATTGTTTTTTGCTTTTCTCATAAATTATTTCTTCCTTATTTTGTCCCCGTGCCCCAAGCATGGCACTCGTCACAGAAAACGATTTTTTTCGTTTTCTGTTCTGTTCGCTGGCAAAACAGTGAATAAAAAATTGCAGTTGTTAGTCGAGGTAACGCAGAGACTTATTGGTAAAAATATTAAATAATTCTAATTTTTCCGAGATTTACAAGTTTTATAAAAAAGCCGTATAAATCAATTTATTGAAAGTTCAACTTCGGAAAAACTGACGTTTTGAATTGTATTCCCTAGATTAATAAATATTGCAAATTACGAGATCTCCAATTTGTGTTAAACATTTTTCCTCCTGCGAACAGAAAATGGCACTTAAATAAATTCCAAATTTTATTCAGGATGGCGTCGATTCCAAGACAGGTGACCAACTTGGAATTCAGAAATAATATAAAAATTCAGCTTACCTGACATTTTTTCGGTACCATTTTTACGATGTTTAATTTTTTCAGTGACTATTTTGTTTTTATAGGTTTAATATTACCAGTTTTTAAATTGTACCTCTAGTTCAGTCATTGAAAATACATACATATACACATATGGGGAATATCAACAAAATCAGAGGAAAAATCAAAGTATAGCTATTTCGGTAGTTAATTTATAAACCTCAAAAATCGTTGATAATATCAAATGATTTTATTCTGGACACAAAACATTTGTTGTGTCACTAACTGAGATTTGTGTTGGAAATTTTAATTTATGAAACCGGCATCAAATTAATTATTACAGTAAATGAACATTACACTTGAGATATTAGGCAATCGGTCAGTATTTTGTGATGTTCTTAGTAATTAGGTGTTAGATGGACGCTGGCTTCATAAAGTTAAATTAACAAGATAAAATATAATATTAATTTTTTACTTTTTTTTTCTTTGAACTTAGTTTTACATGTTCAATTTTTTTTATTAATATTTTTATTTCCTATATTTATATCTTAAATTTTTTGTTTTTTTTTAAATGCTGAGGTTGACACGTTAATAACTGTATTCAAGGAAAAAATATGTTTAGATATATATATATATATATATATATATATATATATATATATATATATATATATATATATATATATATATATATATGTTGATTTTTACTCCTTCACGGATGGAAAAATACAATGTGTTTTCATTCCGGGTGTACATCCGTTCACTACTGTCGTTCTGAAAAGAACAGTTTTGCTGACGTTTCGCCAAAATCACATTTGGCATTTTCGAAGCTTTCTTTCTCGCGTCCGAATAGAGACTGAAGTGTTGGTGACTGCGACGTTTCCTTTTATACCCCCACTCGAGGCCGAAGGTTATATCTGCGCAGGCGTTGGTCGTTATTTATGTTTTCCGGATGGTGCTGTTGTTGTTGCGCTAATTGCGCTTGAGTTTTTGCGATTTTAGATTTGTCGATTATTGTCTTCCATACTGTTGGTAGTTTTAATGATTCGTTCCTTTTATTTAAATCAGCTTGCTTTTCAATTTCTATGGCTTCTCGGATTATTCTGGTCTTATAATGTTCTATATTGGCAATCTCCCTACACCCATCGAAATTTATTTTATGGCCGGTTTCCTGATGATGTAGGAATAAAGCTGACGTTGTTTGTTTATTTCTAATGCTGAGTTTATGCTCTTCCACTCTTGCTGATATTCGCCTGTTAGTTTGCCCTACGTACAACTTTTCACAGTCCTGGCACGGAATACTGTACACCCCGTGGTTTTCCAGTTTGATTTTGTCTTTTGGGTTTCCGAG
>JAUTXW010000435.1:142500-213018 GCA_030620095.1 Kuschelorhynchus macadamiae
AATATTTGAAATATACGTCTGGTACTCTCACAGGAATACTTAAGAAATATATTTTTTACAGTTTAATTAAAATTTAATTTTAAGTATCATGAGTCTGCTGCTACATATTGCATTGTTTTAGTAAAAATCAATTAATATAGACGTTATATCACTCATTACATAACCACACGAACCCTGTACAAAATAATTTCAGTAATATAAAAGGCCTAATTGACACCCGAGAAGAAATCAGCCTTAGCCGGATGCAAGAAAGACCACCCGCCGGTATCTTGAGACGTTTGAGTTCAGCTGCCAAATGACTTAGACGCTTAGCGGTAGGGGGCGCCCGCCACTTCATTGTAAGGCCGCGATATTAATGAACTACATGGGGTGATAATGTTAACATCTTGTTTTGGGTTACATATATCAAAAGCAGAAATTATGGCCGTCGAAATGTAATAATTATGTTCGGAGAAATGTCGGCACAGATATGGTATTATACGTTTAAAGCATGCAGACTTTCTAAATTAGTTTCTTGACATATGGCATTTTCCGGAGTTATATAGTTTTTATTTCTTTTCGCATATTCGACTTGCTTGTTTTCCAATATTGAAATGTTAATAATAACATTAACATTTCAATATTGATACAGCAATTTATTGAAATTTCTTGCAAACATAAATATTTATGTGAAATGTTGCAACACCAAAAACACCTTTTTATTCTGATATAAATAGATTTGGTTAGTGTGCTAATAGCTAAGAAGGTTCTGAATATAATCAACTCTTCCCTATATGTTGGGGTGTTTGTTATATTTTTTTTCTCGACCATAACCGTACGCCTATGATTTGAATAACACTCGATATTATCCGACTTAATATGATTTTTACATATTTTATTAACGTACTGCTAAAAAACGCGATAAAAATATTTGCTATATTGTGTCAAGTTTATTTGGTAAAGTACCTAATTAAACTGGTGGACAGACGAACTTATACATGCAAAATTTTTGACAAAATTCAAGTTTTTATATTTTCAATGAGAAATGGGATTTAAGTTGCTGTTTTCGGCCTTGCCTAGCAATATGTATGGAGCTTATGGCCCAGTAAAGCGTATATAGTATATAGCAGACTTCAACAAATCTGATTTAAGGGTATTATGTAATCTTGTAGCAACTATCCAAAAGAGATATTTTGTGTTCTTTTCTAGCCAAGATAATTAAAGTACTCGTAAATAGTAAAAATAAAACAGTTTTAGTTATTTCTTAATTTTCTTTTCGTTTTATTATACAAAATGTATTTTTTTTACATTATGCATGTATTAAGCATTTCTTTCTTGCGTAAATTATAAGTACATAAGAGGCTTAATGTCTCTAAATATTTATACATAACTGTTGAACAAAGAGAAAAAGATTTTTTGGCAGCTGTCAATTTTCTTTAATAAGTTATTACAATAAAATATACATGGAACTGTAAAAACTGTGTTTAATAATTTCAAGTAATTTACAAGTTACAGCCAAAAAATAAAAAATTCGCGGCAGCGAAAACAAAATTTCGCACATTTATTACTTAAACATTCTCAGTCGAAATTTATACTGAAATGTTCCACTATGAAAAAAATTACAGCTCATAAACCAGAATTTCTGATAAAAAAAAATATCCTATATATAACTACGGCCATTGTATAACACAATGTATGCTTTACCTGTAGACTGAAAACCTGCAAAATGGCAAAAAATCTCATCAAATAATAAAACCAGTTAAAAAAATTATACTATAACCAGTTCTGGAAGATTAGATTTATTTAAATTATAATAAAGGCTTAACGAATTATTCAACTAGTACAATAAATAAACTCATATTTACTGTTACACTCTCTTGTTAAATATTATACTACCATAGAAGCATTTCGCTGCTCCAACCCATCCAAAAAAAACTAATCGAGTAGCATTTCTATCAAGTGAATGTCGACATTGGACATGGGAATGATAGCAAATTTTTACAAAATTGGGGAAAGTTTTGCACTTAAAATTTGTACTCATTAGTTTTGACAGCGGCTATATCCATGGCGAATTTGATCGAAAATTAAGACAACCTGATGCTGTGCTCTTGTGGTTGTTCCCGTTTTTCAAATTATAAAAACAATTTTTTTTAGGATATATTTTTGAGTATTTAAGTGCATCGTAGAAACAAATAGTAAATTTGAAAGTTGTAGGAAACAGATTGAACTCTCTGAATCTGCTCTGCTATTTTATGAACAACTAAATAATTTTAGTTATATTCGGCTTGGAAGTAAAGGTAATTAAGTTTAATTTTAAGAAAATTATAACTTTTTTAGTTTTTATCCTATAGAATCATATTTTTGGCAGGATCTCGAGGTATTAATATACTTAAAAAAATACCTCAAAACTTCAAGAGAAAACGCTGATTTATAATACATTTTAATGTTAGTCAGTGCAGATAAAAAAGATCCAAACGCCAAACATTTAATGATGTGCTCACAAGTAGTTTTTCTTCAAAAGCATTTAGCTGCACACTTAAAACGCAGTTTCGTACCTTTTTACCTCCTCATTGCGTTAATTTATTTGTACGTGGTGAACTACCTATTCGAAGTATAAATAAGATAATTTTAGGAATTTAATTTAAATAAAATTTAAACAATTTTGGGCAACGATATGCTATTAGTAGTATAATAACCACTAAAAAATAATGTAATAAGAATAAGATTTTTTTCTCCACGTAAAAGCAAAATTATGAATGATCTAATATTTGTAAAACCCATAAAGAGATTGTAACGTACTGATTGTAAATCCCTTTAAAGATTTAATTAATTCTTGTTTAAAATATAATAATCATAAAATTTAATAATAAAACCCTTTTATTATTCAATTGTCAACCCTTTTTCATCTTACGCAAGTGTTGCCTTAAAAATCAAGCTAATAAAGTTGGCGGCTGGCGCCTTATTCCCTCTAAAGGGTTGCACCCTTCGATAATTTGATACATGGTCCGAATATGGTGCCCCGGTGTTACTAATTGCAAAGAAATTAACCCTTCCGACGAGCGATATTGTCAAATTGGCAACAGCCGTAGCAGATTGTCGCAAATTTGGGGCTAAACGATGATTTAGCTATTTTTCGTTCTTTTTTTGTTTAGTTTAATAATCACGATTTGATAGCATTAAAGAGTTAATTAATTCAAGTAATTAATGAATAATTTACAGTGAGCATCATCCTCTCCATGTTTCTCAAACAACACACAATATATTCCTTTTTTCTTTTTTGGAACAAAACATTATGCATATTATTTTATAAGTAGGACTTTTTAGTAACTACTGTACTAAATGAGAACAATGACTTAACAAAAATAACTTGGAAATTCGAAATAAGCTTGACAAGAGACAAAAGGAATTTTTTTTAATAACTGACATTGGTAAAATTTGTGATTACAGAAAGTTTTTGTTTAAAATATAATACAAAATGATAAAAAAGTTAGTCACGTGATATATTTACTTGTCACATTTAACTTTTTTTCTCAAAGTTTTGGTAAAGCGTTAACGGAAATTATGTTAAATTTTTTCAATCTTTATTTTCAATTTAATGCTTTTTTACCTAGTTAACCGAATGTAATCAAACCTAAATTAAACTCTCAGTGCACTATTATAGCATGGTTCGATGAAGAATTTAATCAATTGTTTTGAGAGGCTACTTTATATTTTAGGCTATTTTGGTTATTTCAATTTAATTTAATACAAATATTCTATATATTTTTAGAAAGGGCGAAAAAAAGGCGTTTTCTCAGTTATATTTTTATTAAAAGCATTAACCTAATAAATAAACCAATGTTAAAAATATTTCGCATGAAATTTTGGAAACTGGTTAATCTTTTTTATGAAATAAAGAAAAAATGTCCAGTACTTCACAATATCTTTCTTAAAGACTATCAGAAGCGTTTCGGATCTGTATCTGTAAGTGATAAAAATCTAGATAGTAAATAAGAAAAATAATGGTTTTTTTAAAAAAACTTACAATTGCCATTTTCCCTCAAAAGTTCTCCACCAAATGGTCGGTAATAACAGAAATACTTAAGTTAAAACACATTCACAATACCAGAACAATACAATTTACGAAACACTAATACCTATATAAATTTGTATAATGATTAGACTGAGGTTAGGAAACAACAACGTTTTGAAACGTCAAAAGTAGGTGGTAAAACAGTTTCCATGCACTAAGAAGAATTTAAAAGTGTGAATTTAATATCGTAAAAATTATAAATCATAACAAACATTTTTTTATTTTTTTTTGTATCACATCACCAAATATATTAACGAGTTTCGAATTTAAAAATAGAAGATATGCATTTAATAAAAGGAATGAAACTGAATATTACAAAAAGTGTATGGATGGTCATCTATCCGTAAAATTTATCTTTAAAATTAGCATACATGAAAGTTGGGGAAAATAAAGTAAAAAGGACACATTCATTCATCTAAATAATCGTGTTAAATTTGCTGCTTCTTTAAAATGGGTATGTATGGGGTCATTTAAACAGGACATTTTAATCTATTTCCAATTCAGCATTTTCAATATTTTCCAATGCTGAGAGCTGTTTCCCTTTCGAGTCATTGTGCAGCATGCTCACGTCACGACTTATGTCAAATGAGTGAAGCGTCTGGCGCAAGTGTAGTCCAAAAGCTGAACGCTTGTCATTTGGTGATTTTAAACTAAGGTGTCCTTTAGTTTGAGCTTTGAAAGTTCTGCGGGTTTCTCCGAAGTATCTTGCATTATAAGAGTTGCACGATACTTTGTAGCATCAAGAAAAAATAATGTTTTTTATATATCAACAAGAAACTTTTAAGCCGATAATAAAAAAAATTAAAGAAAACGATTTAGTCTTAGGTAAGGCAGATAAGGGCAATTGTTTGGTAATATCTAGGAGAACAGAATTCATTCAGAAAGTCAAGAATTTCATAGATAACATTTGATATACATTTGTTGAAATTAATTTCAAAATTTGAAATTAAAAGAGACCGTAACCTCTCTTATACTAATGACCTGAAAAAACTCATAAATAGCTTAGAACCTATTTTTATATCTCTAAAGTATAACATTAATAACTATGAATTCTCAAATACCTGGTTTATATGGCACATATAAATTCACAAAAATAATACGCCAATTAGACCGGTTGTTAGCTTTCTATCTGGGGATGCATCTTTCCTTGCTAAATGGCTGAATAAGTTTTTCTGTAATTCATTAAACTTCTCAAATATCTATAGCATAAAAATATTCTACAACTTGTCAACGACCTCATCAAATTAAAATTACCAAACAGATTTCTATTAGTCTCATTTGACATTGTTATATTGTTATGACAATATAGAAAACCTTTTAAATTCAACCAATTTATCAGATGAGGAGAAAGAGGGGATCACAAAACTTCTTTTTTAAGTTTGACAACAATATTTACAGAATGACTGAAGGCCTCCCTATGGGGTCCAGTCTTTCACCTCTCTTGGCTGAAATTTTTATGTGGTATTTTGAACATAAGTTTCTGTTTTCTAACATAAATAATTTAACTAAAAAGGTGTTTTTTTTAGAGAAGGTACGTGGACGAACCGTTTGAGATTTGGACAGATACAAAAGAGGAGCTGAGCGAATTTCTAGTCCATCTTAATAGTTTGCACCCTACCATCAAATTAACCATTGATATAGAATAAACAACTGATTAATTTTTTTAGATCTCACAATTTCTAAAGAATACAACAAATTAATCGATAGAATGTACCGAAAAGAAACACAATAGATTCGAATCATTTCATATCTCACAAATTAGCATCGGGCAATGTACTTATACATAGAATGTTTAGTATTCCCTTACTGCCTTTAGATTTCGCAAAAAAAAAACATGATTTTCGAAATTGCAATTAATAATGGATATAAAGTAAAAACAATTCAAAAGTTGATTAATAAAAATACAATAAATTGATAAAACACCTCTCTTATTTGGAAACGGAGATTTTTCCACTCGGACGACCACCCACATATATTAAAATTCCTTTTCTAGGTCCAATCTCAATCAAATTAAAAAACATTCTAAAAGGTGTCTTCGACAATTATAGAATACTCCATTTTCCAATTTAAAATCAATTCTTTCTAGATTAGAAGACAAAAGACATCTTTTGGAACATAGCGAGGTCTACAAATTATCGTGCAACTCTTGTAAGGTAAGATACGTCGGACAAATCGGCAGAACTTTCAAAGCTCGAATTAAAGAATACCTCAATACTTTAAAATCACCAAATGACATGCGTTCAGCTTTTTGACTACACTTGCGCCAGATGCTTCACTCATTTGACATAAGTCGTGACGTGAGCATGCTGCCAATGTTTCTAAAGCGAAACACCTCTCAGCTTTGGAAAATAATGTATTTGCTAAATTGGAAATAGATCAAAATGTGTCCTGTTTAAATGACCCCATACATACGCATTTTAAAGAAGCAGCAAATTTAACACGATTATTTAAATTAATGAATGCGTCCTTTTTACATTTTCCCCAACTTTCATGTATGCTAATTTTATAGATAGATTTTAAGGATAGATGTCCATCCAAACGCTTTTTGTAACATCCCGTTTCATTCCTTTTAATAAATGCATATCTTCTATTTTTTATGTTCGAGATACCTTAATATATTTGGGGAAGTGGATACAAAAAAATAAAAAAATGTTTGTTATAATTTTTAATTTTAACTATATTAACTCGGCACTTTTAATTTCTTCTTAGCGCATAAAAACTAAACTGTTTTACCGCCTACTTTTGACGTTTCAGAATGTTTATGTTTCCTAACCTCAGTCTAATCATTTTACAAATTTATATAGGTACTAATGCTTTGTAAATTGTGTTGTTATGGTATTGAGAATATGTTTTAACTTAGGTGTTTCTCTTATTTCCGACCATTTGGTGGAGAACTTCTGAGGGAAGATGATATTTTTAAGTTTAAAAAAAACTATTATTTTTCTTAATAACTATCTAGATTTTTATCACCTACAGATACTATAATTCTATCCTTAACAATGGCTGTTGTATCGAAACGCGTCTGATAGTCTTTGATAAAAATTTTGTGAGGTACTGGATCTTTTTTCTTTTTTTCATAAAATGCACAACCAACTTCACCCTGTAGATCTACTTCAAGAACCTGGTTAATCTTTGCCACAAGTTAGTCGCATTTTTTTGGACACACTTTTTTCGTCAACAAAATGATATTTAAATAAAAATTAAAACTATTTAAGGAAGAGCATTTAGGCGATAAACTTAACAAAAATAAATAGTTAAATCCAAGTTTCCTTATAATGGGTAAAATGAAAAACTTAAAAAAAATAGAAAAATTGAATTCATTGGAATTTGCATGTAGCTATGAAATCAAAAAAGGAAACGACTTTTCATTTACCATTTTTAAAAATTTTCGGAAACAGTAGTTTTTTAAAAAATACAAATTTTATAAGCAAAGACTTTTTGCCTACTCAAATTTATAGTCAATTATTTAAAAGAATCTCTTATGATGAAAAGTTTACTGGTCACACTGTGTATATAAGTCTCTAAAATGAATTAGAAACGTTCTAAGGGTCATCTTTGAGAAAAGAGCCTGCGTCATTTGTTAAAACAATAAATTATAATTGACATCATTATTCTTATTGTATATTGTATATGAATGACAGTATTTAAATGGAAACCTTTGCAAATCTTTAAACCCAGCATTAATAGCGTAAATAAATATTTCTTCTTATATTATTATTAATAATTCAGTAGTTATCATTTAATTCGATTATGAGTTTTGCATCATTTTACCGATTATGAATAACATTTCATCCTTAATGCTATAATCCTTACTTTTGCACCACGCTTCCTGCATTTCTGTATTCAAAATCAATGTATGCAAACCATAATTTAAAACCTTCTACTACCTCGCAAGCAAATATGGTAAAGCAGATGGCCAGTGACGTAACTTTTGATTAAGTGTAACTGTATTCAAGTACTTTTATTCGCTATTACAAAGATTTTTAAGATATATTTTTTCATATACGACAGTGCAATCAAACCAAAATGATATGGGTTTTCTTGAAATTGAATTAAACTGTCTTAGAGAGTATACAAAATACATATAATTTTATTCTAAAATACATTTTGCACTAATAAAAAGTGAATTACTTAATATCTAGTTCTAAATTTTTGTATTTTAGAGAAAATAAGTTTTGTGTTAAGTCTAGCTTTGAATATCTGAAGGAGATAAATAAATAATACAACAACTATAATAATAAAAACGTAAGATAAACATTAGATAAAAACAAAAAATAATAACTGACAAAAAAACTATAATAATGGGGGAATTAAAGCGACAAAGTTTAAAGGCATAATAGGACAATACATTTGTTGGAACAAGTATCAAAACATCAGAGTTTATTGATCGGAATAAATATATTAAATTATTGTTTGATTATTGAAATAAAACCTATCTTGCGAAGCGTTAAGTAATATCAAGAAAATATTATTTCTGAATCTAGGCTGAACGACTGTTTAAAATTTAATAAATTTGGTATTTAAACAGATAGTTGCGTTTGCATCTTGCATATGATATGATATATTATGCGGTATGACAGTTTGACGTGTGTCATCGACACAGATCTACTACTAAGCCAACCGGATCTTCATCCAAATACAAAAGATAGCGATTGACCTTGAAAAATGTGTTCTTGTTTTGAAGAAAGCAGGTTTCTTTCTCGAACAAAATATTATGAGATGTATCTAAATTATATAACAGAATATCAGAAAGTTCAGAGCTTTTATTACTAAACAATAAAATACTTTTTTAAACCAAAAAAAAAAGATAAAAAATTACTGGCATTTCCGATAACCCTCCGAAAAAGTTAATATACATCTATTCGAGATATATATTCATCAGACATCTTTGTCGGTAAAAGGGCTATTGAAATTAAACACATTCAGAAGTTAAGGAGCTGTTAAATGTAAATATTATAATGTTCAAATTAATGATATGTATGATATTATTAAAGGTAAGAAATCACAGTTCTTTAATTTAAACCGTGTCAAATTTGGGATTACTTTCCGACGTTTCGCCTGTGATTGCATCTCCTGGGTCCACTGCACGGGATCAAACACTGAACCCGTGCAATGGCAGGCAAAACAATGGAACCATGACCTCTTAGTTGACTCCCGCAGTGAAAGCTTTCGTATGATGTTAGTAATAAAGATCTATTTAATTTAAAAAAGAAAATTACTACAAAACAGTCTACAAGAAAAATATTGGGCGAGATTTAGTTCGACCAACGTACAAAAATACATACCTTGGGCGTCTGTTCAGCTAAACAAGAAAAAAATAATAATATATAATATTAAGACTAAAAAAAAAAGAATTAGGTTACATTGGTAAATGTTATTTGTATTTTAAAACATACATAGATACAAACAAAGAATCAGAATAGGCTGGCAAATAGTGATATTAGAAAAAAACGTTTTAATTTAATCATTACAGATGTAATACTAATACCAAATTAAGGCGAACTACCCAGAAAACATTTTGTTTTATTTAAGCTAAGGCGTTCTCGATTAGCAGAAGTACTCAAGCCTCATTATGATTAGCCTACAGTCTATTTTAAATACATTTTGGTATAAGAAGAAAGTCATATTCATTGAAACATTAAGCAAAATTATAAAAAAAGGTTGCGTAAAAAGGTTTGAAGAAATGATGAGTTTCCCTTGAAGCGAACACTGATGTTGTGCACGTCGCGTCGCCGTAGCAAAATGTGTTTCATGTTTAACCGAACAATCTCTTTTTGCTTATGAGTAATGTGCTGGAATTTTATTATACTGTGGATTAATTCCAAAGATGAACTTTTTGCAGATTTGGTAAAAATGACTCAGGAATTCAGGAAGGAGAGTACTAGACTTTAATACAACATACCTGTAAGATCCCTCTTAAGGAAATGCTGGTTTTAAAGATTAATTTTGTATTAATATGTGCCTTTATCAATGAGAGTAATACGTATTATCTATTTTAGAACATGGTTGAAGCTTTCCATGAAATATTGGCTTTCATTATTTAATGAATGCATATCACAAAACTAAGCTTTATTAGTTAAAATGTATAGCAGATATAGTCTGCAAACACTCGTCAAGATTGAAAACACCATCAGAATAATAGTGCTGATAACAAGAATACTGTCTACCTCAAGAACAATCTGGGACAACTTCGACTTAAACATATTAAACCAGTCTTTGCAACTAAAATTAGGTGGTTTATAAATTACACAGATGGCTACGTTTGACTCGGCAAAATTTATATAATTAAAGTTAGATTCAATACAAATGCCTATTTCACTTCCACGACCTGTTTGTTTTAACTTATCCAGCAATATTTAGATAATAATTTGAGATGTTATTATTCAGCTAGGTGTTACTGACGCGCCATCAGTCAATGGCCAGTAGAACATTTTCGAAAATTTTGGAATTTTGTTGAGGATAGTTACTCATATGTTCTTTTAAGTGTTTTTTAAACACAGTACACAACACATAACGGCACGACAACATAGTACAGAGAGTATGATTTTTCGTATTTTAAAGTACATTTGTAAGTTGAGCCTAGTGTTTGATCGCTAACCGTTACTATATTAGCTATAACAATATAGTGTTTTTGTCTCAAACGCAAGTGAATTTCCATAACAGATCAAAGCATTTCTACAACCTAAAGGGTTGTTATTATTTGTACTCCTGGGAAGTAGTTCTACAGTAACGAGTTACTATATCTATTTACATAGTGATGATCATTCTCGTATTTAGAAGAAACATATTTTTATACAGAAAATCATCAAAGGTAAAATATTTGTGTTTAATTTCAGGCATTTGAAATAAATTGGTTTGGTGTACAACGGTGGTAAAATGTTTAGTTTTACGTTTTGAATACAGAGAAAAAAGTTTTGTAACCTTGGATAGTTCAGATAGTCTTTATAATAAGGATTACACTAAAGGAATATGACGTCCGCTTTGAAATACATGAATTTTAAATAACTAAAAAAAGATCCCTGCAATAAGAAAATGTTCTGTCCATGTACCATATATCAGCACGCCTTAAAATACGAATGCTTGTTTCAATTTAAACACAATAATATTGCTGTCTGCATCGTTGTTATGGACAAATGCGTATCACACTATATATTTACAGCTTTATGCACTCCTTCCTCCTTCTATGGTTTTTGGTATTACTTCCCTGATCTTTACGTTTCAGAGTCCCTAGATGACGAAAAACATGTTTTCTCGATTCCATCGGTCTATCTGTCTATTCGCATAACATAGCTAAAAACTACCTACCCGATTGACTTCAAATTTTGGTCAAAAATTAAGGGTCATATGGGGATGACCTGCTAACATTTTGGTAAAAACCCAATATGGCAAAAGAAGATAGGGGCCTAGTGAAATGTTAAAAATATTATTTTTAAGAAAGTGCTTATCCAATTTACCTCAAATTTTGCAGAAAAATCAAATGTGTAGGAAGCAACTGGTAAAATTTTCAAGAATCCAGGATGGCGAAAGAAAATGGCTGTTTAATAAAATATTTAAAAATTCAGCCTGGAAAAACTACTTAATGAACTGATTTCAAATTGTGTGCAATAACTAATTGTAGTATAGAGTTGAACTAGTAAAAATGTGGTACTAATTCAAGATGTCGGAACAAAATAGCCTCGAAATAAAATTTTGTAACCTGAAAAAATCACCCTGTCAGGTTTAACATATCTTTCCGTTTTAGCGTCACTAGATACCAAGAAATATGTTTTAAGCCATCGGTCCGTCTGTCGGTTTGTCTGTCTGCCTGTCAGTTCGCGGCATAGCTTAAAAACTACTATTCAGATTGACTTCAAATTTTAGTCAAAAATTAAGGCTTATATGGGAATGACCTGGTAATGTTTTGGTTAAAATCCAATGTGCCGGAACAAGATGGTGTCCTAGTAAAACGTTAAGAAAAAATATTACTAAAAAACTAATTATCCAATTTATCTCAAACTTTGCACAAAAATCAAGTATTATGTAGGAATCAACTGGTAAAATTTTAGTGTGATTCCAAGATGGCGGAACAAAATGTCGGTTTAATAAAATGTATCTGCCAGTTCGCGGTATAGCTTAAAAATTAGTCATCAGATTGACTTTAAATTTTAGTAAAAAATTAAGGTTCATATGGTGATGATCTGTTAATATTTTGGAAAAAATCCAATATGCCGGAAAACTAATTATCTAATTTGCACAAAAATCAAGTATTATGTAAGAATCAACTGGTCAAATTTTGGTACGAATACAAGATGACGGAACAAAGTGACGGCTTAATAAAATATTTAGAAATTCGGCCTGAAAAAAACTACTTGATGAACTGATTTCAAATTGTGTGCCATAACTAATTGTAGTATAGAAATGAACTAGTAAAACCGTGGTACTAATTCAAGATGGTGGAACAAAATAAAATGTATGTATTCTGAAAAATCACCCTAGCAGGTGTTACATATCTTCGCGTATTTGACTCCCTAGATGCCAAAAAAATATGTTTTATAAATTCCATCGGTCCTCATATCGCTTTATCTGTCTGTCAGTTCGCGGCATTGTTTAAAAACTGCTCATCAGATTAACTTTAAATTTTAGTCAAAAATTTAGGCTCATATGGGAATGACCTGGTAATATTCTGGTAAAAATCCAATATGTCGGAATAGGATGGAGGCCTAGTGAAACGTTAAAAAATTATTACTAAGACACTAATTATCCAATTTACCTCAAATTTTGCAAAAAAGTAAAGTGTTACATAAGAATTAAGTTTTGGTATAAATATAAGATAGCAAAACAAAATGGCGGCCTAATAAAATATTTAAAAAATCAGTCTGAAAAAATCTACTCATTAGATAAATTTCAAATTTTGTGCAAGCATTAAATGTGATATAGAGATAAAGTGGTAAAGTTGAGTTACGAATTCAAGATAGCGGAAACAAAATGGCGCCAAAAACACATTTTAAAAAAATGAACGTAAAAAAATCTTTTCATTCAATGGACTGTAAATTTTGGACAAAAATTAAATAAAATATAAGGATAAACTGGTGCGACAAAATTGCGGTGTGTGTTAATGTAAAAACTACTTCATGAATTTATTTTAAATCAAGTGTGGCATAAGTAGAAACTGGTAAAATGTTGGTAGGGATCCAATATATTGGAAAAAAATGGCGTCCAATAAATATGTTTGATAAGACAATATATATGTGTTCCTAAATAACTATATACTGAACTACTTTGGTTCACACTTCACTATTCCTAATAAAAGGAAAAGTTCATATTGACGGAAGTTCTGGGTAAACGAAATTTACCGATTTTTTTTCCTATATAGTAGACAACCGCTATTGTAAGCGATTTTGGTTAATTAAAAGCAAATGCTTGCAAATAATCTTGAGCTTTCCTTTTACAAGAATTAGACATGATTTTTCTATTTAATTTTTGTTCATCTGCGTCATGACTATAAACTCAGTCATTTTTTGGAAATACGTTAGTGTAAACTTTGGCTTCACTGCTTAAAAATTTTTGGTTACACCTCCAATACACTTTACGAATTTTTAACACTCTGTCCTTCGAAAATGTAGAATTTTTCAAAAAAGCAAAACATTTCCACGATCACTTGTTATAAAAGATATCGACATTATTTTTCTTAAGAAGTACTTTTTATTTTCAACTCCGAAATATGAATTACAGCCATAATGACTCTCTATAGTGAGATATTATTATTACTTTTTGGAATTGCCCACGTTATTTTTATACAGGCTTTTACCCAAAGATCCAGTGCCAGTGGTTACAAATGGTTTAGTCATACAATTTATTCGTCAGCCCAATTTATCTATAGCAATAAAGAAGCCTTTTCGATAAGCAGAAAAGGAAGATGTTTTGGCAGCCAGATTACAATAGCCTTGCCTCTTTGGATAACATAGAAACGTTCACTTGGGGCACTTTAGTATAAGAATATCCTTAAATACACCTGTCACATATATTAAGGCACTGAACAGAACTTCGCACAATTAATTCATTGCCGACACAAATAAAAATAATTATTTCGGAGCAAAGGATTGCATATGAAATAATAATCTGATTTAAAAACGACATAGTAACTTAACTTATACTCTAATCTAGATGAAATTGATTTTTTTAAGATCTAAGGATTGTTGTTTGTATTGTGTTGAGTGATAGTTTTTGAACTGGTTAATATATTTTTAGGAAAAAAGAAAAAGCCTTCCAGCAAAATACTACCTTTCCAATAACAATAATAAATTCCCTTTTTTCCATATGGACCAAAAGGGATATAGAACAACAATTACAGATGTGAAGGATAGAAGACCACAACATCAAAACTATTGGCAAAGCGCTAAATAACCAAGACCGAGTTTCTGGTGTTTTTGCTATAAGGAAATAAATAATTAATCCTGTATGGTTTTGCTGCATTTGCTTCAAGTAGGTAAAAAGTGATTTTTTCACATTTACTGGTTGGCAAGTTATTTAGCCGGATTGATTGAATTAATTGTATAGGATTTTGATAACTCCTTTGGATTGTGAGCGCTATTTTGCTCTTAAAAAGAATTAGACGAATTTTATTTATATTTTATGTACAGAGGTATTTAAATAGATTGAAAATATTTTAGGTATTTTGAGATGGCTGGGAAATTATGTTTCCCTGAACATTTACCTTGTTTTTTTGCTTAAGTTCTATAGGTACGGAGAACTGTATTTTAAAGAAAGCTATGGACTTTAGAGGCTAGATCATAGGTTGCTTCTTATCTATAAGACTATTATTTAAGCATGCGTCTAATGCTTAAATAGTATACAAGTTAGCAAGACAAAACATTTTCTAGGAAAGAAACTCAATTACTTAAGAGTTAAATTGGCAACCGATGGGAAATTATTAGGCAACTTCTTGAAAAACACTTGTAACCAAGGCTAATATATCTTGGATTTTAAAGATTTGATTAATGATATAAACAATGTGGGTATTCAAGAATTATATGCAGATTACAACCAAAATTTAAATGTTCTAATGTTTTAATGCACGCCACTATGTAATCTATATTTTTGCTGATACTTGCTACTTCTGTTTTGGTTTGTCTGAATAAATAACTGCTTATTTTCATCTTACACCGAAATGTTCATTTTTCTTATAATATTATATAAGTGAAATTTTTCCGATAATATTTGCCACATTGTTTAATTTTTTTATACTTATAAATAACCTATTTTCAATATTTTTTCTGTATTAATTTTTGCTTTTTTATTTTTATAATAAGAACAATAAATTCACCGCGTGTTATCGTAACTTTGGTAAGAGTATAAGTAACTAGACGAAAAAATTGCAGTAAGATAAGAAAAACGTTATGACAAAAAAGATGAACAATTCTTATTGAAATCTATAAAAAGGCTTATACCTAACAAAACTTTGATTGGTTGCAGTAGACATTCCATTGAAATGAATTTGATAAGATAGTTCTAAGTATACAGAAGTGTAAAATGGTAAGAATTCAATTATCAATTACTGACAAAAGAGTACGCCCATGTTCTGCACTAGAAAATTCAAATTAAACCACTTTAAATTGGTCAAAGATAATACGTGTACAAATTACTATTCTTGGGAGAAGAGCGCGCTACCCGCAACGTATAATTTTACGGAACAGAGAGAATTGAAAATTTAATTTTGATGGTTTGTTTGGACGATTTTCTATAAACAGATACGTATCAATGCTATTTAATTAAATTCTAAATATTATGTGACTAGGGTTATATAAATAAATAATAATAAATAAATAAATAAATAAATGCTTTATTGTCAAAAAAAATTTTACAATTTTGTGGACAAAGCTGTTGTAAAAAAATAGTTTACAAACAAACACAAAATTAGCAAACAAAACAAGACAAAAACACATCATAAATATTATAGAAAAATAATATTTAAATCAGGAATTTAGAATATTAATATTATAAAATCCTAAAAGAAGTACATTAGAAATGTACTTTGTCAGTCGTATAAATGTATTATTGGTTTTTAGTTATATATAACATCTATATAGTCATTTAAGATCTTGTGCAAGGGGGATTGAACTCTTGACTATTGGTTTTTTTTTAAAATAAACCTGCTTGTTTTAACACTATTTATTTTTATAGAGCTTTCAAATACTTTCCCAAACTTGTTTAAATAAGTCTTACACAAGGTAATATGAAAAAACTATGTGAGACCACTTAAGTAATATACACGCACGCAGCAATATTTGGTTTGGTGTTAACAGAAGGGTGATTTAGGTCTACTTGTTACGCTTTAAACAAATATAATACGACTTGAATCATTATACCGGATGCTATGTGTGGCGGAATGGTAATTCTGGGCACGGTAGAATTTGTGCAATTTTGTGTTATTTTATAATATTGATTTTTCATTGATATATCGATATATGCAAAGGACTATAAAGGTAAATAGTGTGGATATGAGTAGTTGTGACAAACTATGTTTGCAATTTACATAAATTGAAAAAGGTATTTCTGCTCCAATTTCATTAATATTTTGTCCTTATTCTATACTATTCTATACTATTTGCTAGCAAAAGATGTGTTGTAGTTGCATGATATATTTTATAAGCATGTGTACAAAGAATAGTACAAAAACTTATAAAGAAAAGGTAATTTTCCTTTACCCGGAACTTTCCACGTTAAGTGTGCACCAACTTAGTTCAGTACATAGTCATATGGTAACACACGAATACGTTTATTGGGCGCCATTTTGTTCCATCATATTGGATTCCTACCAAGATTTTACCTCCTTACCTATGCCACATTTGAATTTTAGACATAATTTAAAATAAATTCAATAAGTAGTTTTTACATTGACACACACCACAATTTTATTACGTCATGTTGAATTCGTACCAGTTTATCCTTGTATCACATTTAAATTTTATGCATACTCAGTTGAATAAGATTTTTTACGTTGATTTAAAAAAAATATATTTGGGTTCTGCGACCTTGAATTTGTACTACAACTTTACCAGTTTATATCTAGATCATACTTAATGTTTGCACAATATTTTAAAGTAATCTAATGAGTCGTTTTTTCAGGCCGATTTGTTAAATATTTTATTAGGCCGCCATTTTGTTTTGCTATCTTATTTTCATACCAAAATGTTATCAGTTCAGACAAACAGACACACCCGTCGACGGAATTGATATAAAACATATTTCTTGGCATCTAAAACCTGAAAATATATAAAACCCGAGTGGGTGATTTTTTTCACGATTACAAAAACTTTATTTGGCCGCTATTTTGTTCTGCCATCTTGAATTGGTACCACAGTTTTGCTATCTAACCACAATTAGTTATGGCACACAATTTGAAATCAGTTCATTAAGCAGTTGTATTTTTAAATTTTTTGTTAAGACACCATTTTGTTCCGCCATCTTGGATTCGCACCAAAATTTCTCTAGATGATTTCTACATAATACTGATTTTTGTGCAAAATTTTAAATACTTTGGATAAGTAGCTATGGACCCTGAAACGTAAAGACCTGAAGAAATCTCGGAGGGTGATTTTTTCATTATTGCAATACTTTACGAGTGAAGTAAATCTCCTATTCTTGCCTGTACAAATTTTCAATCTGACAGTAAGTAATTAGATATAACAAAACGAGGTAACCTTAATGGCTTTTGGAATTTATTTTATTGGAATCTCCGTGAAATGCCATCCCTTAAGGTGGACATTCCAGAATTTATTTGAAATAGCGCTTTTAAAAATGGATATCGCAATCAGTATATGCAAGCTAGTTTGCCATATCATGCAAACGATACTCATGCCCACGAATAACACTCATTATTGAAAAAGCTGGTAGTTTCTTTGCTATTATACAATTTCTTATCAAGAAGAGAGTAAAAGAAATATCTTATTACTAAATTAATCTTATTTACGAGTTACCGCATAAAAAATGATACTAGCCTAGCCAGGGTAATGAAGTCCGATTTATTATCAGAAACTAAATTAGGTCACAACAATTTAGAATTTCTAATTTTTACTTTTTTCTAGTAGATATTCTGTCAAATTTTTAGGCAACACTTTTCCTACATATCTTATCAAAAACGTAAATATATTATCATATATTATTTAAACAATAACTACTTAATAAAGGTTATAAGTTCAACCCCAAGATTTTTTTGAAACATGTTTTGCGGAGAGGCCTAATTTATTTATTTATTAGGATATCGGCATCATTCTTAAGTCTATTTCATAAATTGCACATGATTTAATGTTTAAAGTCTAAAACAGTTTCGTGCTATATGTAGACGTTATCAACGTTCAATAATTTAAATATGTCGCAATTGTGTCCTAGTTATTACCACATTTGTTTTTGTTTTCACTACATTTTATTTTCATCTTAATATTATTGTAATTTATGTTTATAGTGTTTTTCGGCTTGGAAAACATGTACTTACATAAACCTATACGTAGAGTACTTTTATGCAAATTTATTATGTCTTCATGACTGTACTTAAATACGCATTGCAATATTTCTAGTCAATACGACAACAGGCTACTTTGGTCTATGAGCTCAGTTCGTGCAAGAGAATATAAAGTAGTAAAGAGAATATAAACCTGTGCACGAAAATGTAAAGTGATTTCACAAATTTATGGATACATCTTGGTAGTAAGATTATATAGAGATAATTAGACAATTGCCATTAATAAGAAACAATTATTTGTTTCTAATAATGTTACTTATTCATTTACAAAATATTATTTGTTTTTAATAACGTTTACCCATGCCCACTAGACTGCAAAGTAACTATATGTGGTTTCGTATGGACGATCTATCCAATGTTAAATAAAATAGTCCCTAAGTAATTCCCAACCTTGCATTTTACTCCCTATAATAGGGATCCATTAGGAGATTCTGCTTCATTTATAAAAATTTCGTGTATGTAGCAATCTTGTACCTCCAAATTGAATTACGCAAACAAATGGACCTAGCTCGCGCTCTCGGCAACTCTGCATCTAATCGTGTTGCGCGCGTGCTAATATTTTAAATAAACTGCAACACTAACGACTAAAAGTGATGATGAATTTATTGTATATCTGATGGATTGCCTAAGCGAATTATAATCGGTTTTTATCTACAATCAGAAAACAATAAATCTATGCTCAAACGATTTCCGAAAGACTGGGCCCCGTTATTTGATGACTTACGTCTCTTACTAAAAATATTACTTTTTAGCACATTTTTGTAGAAATAATTGATAAACAAAAATCTTTTTTGGCTTTTTCGCAACTGAATAAAAATATTTAACTTTAAATTAATTGAAGCAAATATTTAATATAATTACATAACTCAACATGTAGACTAGTCTGTCTACGGAATGTTTCGATACATAATATAAACAATATTATTTAAGCAAGCATAAAAACTTATATCATTTACCTTAAGTTTTTACTAAAAGTTAAATATTTTTATTCAGTTTCGAAAAAGTCAAAAAAGATTTTTGTTTGTCAATCTAAACGCAACAAATAATCTGAACACATTTAAAAATATAGAAATAATATTATACAGGGTGTTCCATTTAAAATAATAAAATAAATGCTCACTTTTTCCTTTCCAGTGTTGTTTTGTTTCTGATGTTTCAAGTAAAATCAAATAACTTTTTTGTTCAATATTTTCTTCTGTCTTGAATAATAAACTCTGTAACGTTCTACTCAGTTGAAAACTGATGTCGCACTGGCAATCAGATTAGGATTTAAGTCACTATATGGTAATGTGTCAAGGCAAGTCGGCAGGGTTAAAATATTTTAAGTACAATGGATATTGATATAGGGGAATTTTAGGAGCAAATGAAGAAAATAAGAATGTATGCATTTAAAAATATTTAAATATTTACTTCTAAAAACAAGGGATTCCCCAATAATATAGTCAAGTACTAAAATATTTCAGATAATAACAAAATTTTAATAAATATGTATTTGTCTAATTACCATACATGTGTCCAGTGGCAGAGGTCTTGGGGACTCTTTTAAATAAGAACCCCGTTATTTTTAAGGTGACCGTGTTTTTGCGAAGAGAAATCCTAATAAGCAATTGCGAACATACTAAAAAATGGATTAAACATTTTTGTTATTAACTTATCTCTAAAAATATTTCGGCGATATTTAGAAAGAATACACTTAAAGTTAAATAAGGGCATACATTAAGACACTAATTTTCGGTCAAATTTGTTCATTCGTCTTCCACACATTATTCTTTAAAATGTTTATGATCAAAGAAAACTTGTTATTTACTCTTCTTAAGGCAAATTTAAATTGTGGAGTATAGTTTTTCTTTTTAAAATAATAGTTTACAAGGTTCGACCTTTTGCCTCGGGCCTATAGAAGGTTACACACACAATAAATTCTAATTTTCCATCAAACTGTCATCCATAATTGGTTGCAGAATGTATATTTTGATGCTGGTTTCAAAGCTGCTAACGTAGGAGACACATTTTCCATAAAATATAATTTTTGAAGATCCACCACCTTAGATCCACTAGTTTATTGATTTTTAATAGACGAAAATTATATAAAGCAAATGAAACATTTTCTCTATCTGTCTCTGCTCAAGAAAGCTAACAATTTTAGTGTAGATGGGGAAGCTTTTAAAAATATATCAATTTTCTCTAGAAATATCTGCACTTGCTTGAATCCTTGAAGAGCGGCCGCCTCCAATTGTCCTAAAGCGTTATAAAACTTAGACGTATCTAAATATTTCTGGAACAAATGCTGATATAATAATAATGATATTAATAATAAATGACTTTTATTAGTACTACATAATTTGCACAACTTATTGTGGCTTGCTCAAAATGAAAAATAATTTTGGTATCGGCTTTTTGTTTGGTTTCAAATTATTATCCCAAGTAGACGAAAAGTACATATTATTCAGTTTGTATAAAATGTGGCTATTGACGATTCAATTTCTATAATTTCAGATCTCGGGCGCAGCCATGTGATATTCTTCGATATCTCCTGAGGTAGCGAACATCTTGATGAAGGCTTTCCAGGAAGTTGCTTTAAGCTCTGCTTCTATACAACCGAAATGTTAGTTTAGATATGTAGACGATACTTTTGCAATATGGCTTCATGGAGAAGAAAGTTTAACTATATTTTTAGATCATCTAAGCCGACAACATTCTAATATAAACTTCACTATGGAAATTGAGATGGTGCCATTCCCTGCCTCGATGTGTTAGTACAAACGAAGGAGAACGGCATCCTAGGTCATATTGTTTAGAGAAAACTGACATTTGCAAATACATATTTAAATTTTACTTCTCACGATCATCCATCTCAAAAACAATCCGTCTTCAATTAATTAGTCTTTAGATTCAATTCCGGACGAAACACAAAAACCGACTGTAGGTTTAAAATTAAATTCACTCAATATATTGGCGTTTGATCACTTGATTAGGTATTTTAATAATCCCAGGCCTAAACCTGTATTGGATAGTCAACCATCAAGTAGTGCAGTTTTACTTTTTATTCAACGTACCACAAGTAAAGTTACAAGAATTCTGCAGAGACCTATTATTCGTAAAATCTTTAGTACACACCAAAAGATTGGGTAATGCTTTAGGACACGAAAATATGTAATTCCTTTGCAATCGGAAGGAGTTTATAAAATTCCTTGATCCTGCAATAAAGTGTATATAGACGAAACTGGAAGATATATGTCTACTAAACTTAAGGAACATGAAATATGTGCACGTAAGACACAAAATGTTCAATCCCCTGTCGCTAAACACCAACTTTGAACACGACACATGATTAATGTAAACGATAGCAAGGTTCTTGCATCAATCTCGGGATATTATAAATGAAAAATTAGAAAATCTGTTGAAATTACCAAACAACCTGAAAATTTCAATGAAGATGCGGGCTACGTATTACATGATGAGTGAATGCATGCGTACCAAGCATCACAGAATGTCATGCATCGATGGGCACAGGTCGGGTATAAATACTTCAACTAAGCTCATCGGAGCTCATTAAGTGTTTTGATCGTGTGCAGTGAACATTCCTGAAGATTCCTTGTGCAACCGCAGGCGAAACATCGCAAAGTAATTCCAATTTGATACAGTCTAAACCTAAGAACCATAATTTCTTAATTGACTCCAGCCGTGGAAGCTTTCGTACTATCTTAAATTAAGTAATTGTTTAATTTTTAGATTTTGAGGTTTAAAAAAGTATAAGATTGTTATAAGGGCTTTGGTTACCCTTCCCTTCCCAAAAAGTTGTTTTTTTTGGTAGAAGGATCATGAATATTTTAAAGGATCGCAAACGTTTTATTCCTTTATTTTTGGACCAGCAATGTAAACAGAGTTTTTTTAAACTCATGTTCTTCCCTAAGTATCGTTACACATCTCAGCCGTGATCCAAAATATAATTTTTGGTGGTAGGGAGAATCAAAGAATTTTGGATAAGTAAGTATGTTATATTAACCATGATAAGGATAAAATAAAACATGTTGTAATTTACAGAATATATTCTCCCATTTAATTACACGTCTATGCAATATTTCAAATGAGCGCTTTACATTTTTAGCTACTCTTTTTAAAATATTTTTTCTTCAAAGATGATATATGGGTAATTTCCACCCTTCAGGCTTCCTTCATAATTGATATTCTAAACATTCATATATAGATTTTGAAGTACCACATAATAATGAATAACACAGTTCCACATAGTATTAATAAGTACCTGATAAAACTGGCTCAGTGACTACGAATACATATCATTCGGTTATTTAAAATTTTGTTAGTCCAGAGCATTGCAAATACAGATAGGAGGTACTATTTAGAAGTAGAAAGTAAAAAACTTGTTTTACTAGGTAGCACTAGTTTCGTTCATTACTAGTCGGTGTTATGATTTCTACGTACATGTATACCATCTATTCTATATGACCTCTTAAACCCTGCATGATATCATGAGTAGCCCTGCAACTTGTGTCCCATTACCTCATCAACTCTGACAAAGGTTTAGGAAACTGATATAAATCTCACAGATTTTTTCTCTCCACAATTTATTCCTGAAATCAGGCCAGTATTATCGTATCCTTCAGCCATATGAAATTAAATATCTAGCCATTACAGCTCCTGTAAAATATATTTCCCTTGTTAGCCCCAGTTTTTCCTAGCATCAAAAATAAAACTAAGAAAATATCTTGAATCTCGACATTTCTGTTATGACGTCTTGAAAAAGCTCACTGATATGAATAACAAAATAGTTGGTATTATGTTCATTAAAAAGTAAGGAATTTTTTATTTGAATGAACTCGACTAGAATTTGATTTGGGTAAATTAGCAAAATATTCTACTTACTCCATTACGGTACAGAAATTGATCATATTAGTACAGGATTTCTCAGAATTACCTTACCAAACGAAATCTAATCGGTTTATGTATATACTTACATTTGCTTTATATAATTTTAAATTATTTAAACAGTTGTAAGGGTTGTGAATGGTAGAAAAGGCAATGCTAAATTATACAACTATGCATTCTTTGCAGCGAGGTTAGACCCGTATAAAAAGGACCGGATCAGAAAACCATTGGATGTAGACAGTGTCTTACTATTCAAGACATTGTAGTGGTAAGGTTGTTAAAACTTCTTAATCCTCAATAACACCAATGAAAAAAAATCTGGACATTATAACTGAAACCTCATAATTTGCAACGACATAACCAAAAAATAATTTAGAACTACGAGAAAAGAAAAAATAATTCTTTTAAGATTCGACATACGTGTCACTTTTCAAAACTGATTGATGTTGCAGATGGTACTACTTAGAGGACTAATTTCAAATTGTGTATCAAAAATAATGGTTGTATACAGATTAACTAGTAAAACTGTGGTACTAATTTAAGATGGTGGAACAAAATGGCGGCTAAATAAAATAATTGTAATCGTGAAAAAAATCACCTCTTCAGGTTTTACATATCTTCACGTTTTATGTCGAAAATCAACTGGTAAAATTTTGTTACGAATCCAAGATGGCGGAACAAACTATTTAAAAATTTAGCCCGAAAAACTATCTAATTGACTAATTTCAAATTGTGTGCCATAAATAATTGTGGTATTCAGATTAACTAGTAAACTTGCGGTACTAATTCATGATGGCGGAACAAAATGGCGGCTAAATAAAATATTTTTAATCGTGAAAAAATCATTCTTGCAGGTTTTACATACCTTTAGGTTTTAGCGACCCTAGATGCCAAAAATTATGTTTTATCAATTCTGTAGGTTTGACTGCCAGTTTGTCTGTCTGTCTCTCAGTTAATGGCATAGCTTAAAAACTTCTTACTCGACTGACCTCAAATTTTATTAAAAATGCAAAAAAGCAAAACGAAATGGCGGCCTATTGAAGTGTTAAAAAATTATTACTAAAAAGTTACTTATTCAATTTATCTCAAATTTTGCACAAAAATCAAGTATTATGTAGCAATTAACTGGTAAAATGTTGGTATGGCGGCTTAGTAAATCATTTAAGAATTCAGCACTTTAACGGACTGATTACAAATTGTGTGCCATAATAATTGTGGTATACAGATGAACTAGTAAAACTTTGGTACTACTTCAAGTTGGCGGAACAAAACGGCGGCTGAATATAATAGCTGCAACCGTGGAAAAATCGCCCTCCCAGGTTTTACATATCTTGACGTTTTAGCGTCCCTAGATGACAAAAGTATGTTTTATCAAGTTCGTCGGTCCGTCTGTCGGTTTGTCTGTCAGTGTGTCAGTTCACAACATAGCATAAAAATTATTTATCAAAGTGAATTTTTGGTCAAAACTTAAAGGTCATATGGGGATGACCTGGTAATATTCTGGTAAAAATCATATATGAATTAAGTGTCATATATAGATAAACTGGTAAAGTTGTGGTATGAATTCAAGACAGCGGAACAAAATGTCAACCAAATATAATTTTTAAAAAGTCAACGTAAAATTTTTTTATTTAATTGATTTTAAATTTTGCAGAAAAATTAAATATGATGTAGGATTAAATTGATACGAATTCAGCATAACGTAACAAAATGGCGGTGTTTGATGTGTGTCAACATAAAAAATACTTATTGAATTTATTTTAAATTATCCCCAAAAATCAAGTGTGGCTTAGGTAGAATCCGGTAAAATATAGGTTAGATTCCAATATGATGGAACAAATGGCGCCAAATATAAATGATTTAAAAGACAGTATATGTGATACTAAATGACTATGTACTGAACTAGTTCGGGTTCCACTTCACTATTTCTGATAAAAGGAAATATTGATAACGAGAGAAGTTCCAAGTAAAGAAAATTTATCGATTTTTTTTTAAATGTCAAAATTAGAATAAAATCTTCTATAAAACACGTTACGAAACGATATTTTGTGTAACAACTCGTGTTATTTTGCGAGAATAGCTACGCTCGTCCCAAAGAAATTAATTCATTCAGTACACAAAATATCATTTTTCGTAATTGGTTAGATAAATAGGTAAATATTAAACCTGACTTGTTTTGACGAAGCTGATTTTTGTATGTATCGAGGAGAAAGCATAATTTTCAATTATACACCAACATAAATATACAGGTTTATTACATAAACGTCCACATATGTGGTGTAGCACTATTGAAATATTCGTATTTTCCACAAAAAGAAGCTTTCGGCGACTTCACACGAATTCGCGCATTTTGCAAATAAATCCTCTAAAACTACTTCGGCAACTAAAAATAGCCATTTTCGTCGATTTAAATGCTAAAACATCGCCAGGCTATGCCATTTACTAAAACAATAAAAGGACATATGTTTTCACTGAGCAAAGACGAAGTTCGAAACTTCTTGAAATTCATTCATGCATTAAACAAAAGGGTCTTTAAAGGCGCCCATTTCTCTCTCTTTTGACCACAACCTGTGACCTCGAGTCTCTTAAGATGTTTTTTATTCACATCGTGAGTTTCGTAGTATCTACATTAACCGAAAAATATCGTAATAATTATATAATTTTGATTAACTAAACACATGAAACTTTTCTCTAAATTAATCCTTGCTTTTCTAATGGAAAGTTGAAAGTGGAAAATCAAATAGAAGTTGGGTGGCAAAAAACATAATTTAAATTTATATACACGTAATTCCTATATAAATATATGGAAGTCTAACGGAAAAATAATATTTATAATACAAAATAAAACATGTATCACGGATAAAAATAATTTTCATAATAATTCACAGTGGCAAATTTAAAGCAAGGGAAAAGTCTCAATTTTACTTCCCCCGTAAAGAAGATAGATCTTAATCGAAAAACTCACCGTTCGACATTTTTTCAGATTTATTTGTTTTAAAGTCTCTAGATGGCGATGGTTTCCCCGATTCCGTCGGTCTGTCGGTTTCTGCCTGTCTTTTCATGGCAAACTACTTACCCGATTGACTTCAAAGTTTGGATCAAAAATAAAGGGATACATGGGAATGACCTGGTAATATCTTGTTAAAAACCTAATATTGCGAAACAACGGCCTAGTGAAATGTTAAAAAAATTATTACTAGAAAACTATTTATTCAATTTATTTCAAAATTTACACTAAAATCCGATATTACCTAGGAATCATGTGCGGTAAAATTTGATACCAATCCGAAATAGCAGAACAAAATGGAGACTATATATATAGAGAGAATAAAATTTTTGTATCCAGAAAACATCACCCTCCAAGCTTTTACGTATCTTCACATTTTAGCGTCCCCAGAAGCCAAAAATATTTTTTTTTCTCAATTCTGTCGATCAAATTTTGATCAAAATTAAGGGTCATATGGGATGACCTGTTAATATTTTAGTAAAAATCCAAAATAGTGGCCTAGTGAAATGTTAAAAAAAGTTACTACCAAAAAACTAATTACCTAATTTACATCACATATTTCACAAAAATCAAATCTTACAAGGGAATGAACTGGCAATATTTTGGGACGAATCCAAGATAGCAAGACAAAATGGCGGCCTTATAAAATGTTTAAAAAATCAGCCTGAAAAGCTACTTATTGGATTAATCTTAAATTTTGTGCAAGCATTAAGGGTGACATAGAGATAGAATGGTAAAAATTGTGGTACGAATTGAAGATGACGAAACGAAATGGCGACCAAATAGCTTGTTTAAAATCAATGTAAAAAAAATCTTCCTATTCAATTGCTATCAAATTTTGCTGAAAAATTAATTCTAATATAGGGTTAAACTGATACGAATTCAACACGTCGGATCAAAATGGCGGTCTTAATAGAATCAGTGTTAAAACTATTTAGTCAACTTATTTTAAATTATGTCCAAAAATCAAGTCTGGTATAGGTAGAAACTTATAAAATATTGGTGGGAATCCAATTGCTCTCCTAGATGACGATAAATTGTATCCTGCCATTAATTGAATTTACATAGAGATGGCACTCATCCGTAAGCAAAACACAACCCGTTGCTTTAACCTTGACTAACTCGATACAAATATGTCAAATGTGCAGAAGAAACTCATCTAGACCTACGCAACAAGATAAAACTAATGAAGGAAATGCTAGTCATTTCAGAAGATCACTCTCAAATTTTTGGTGTGTAGAAATGTACAAGCTGAGCTATTCAGCTGGGGAAAACTATGGAAGTTGCAATAAGATATTAAATACAAAAGGTTTGTGTATCTAGCAAGGTACCTTTTTATGTAGGTATGCAGAAATTCCAAGAAAGTGCGACTGTAGTAAATGTATATTTCTATTGGAACATGGTGTATAATATTGCATTTTTAAAGTTTCATTATCCTCCTGTTTATTTAATTTTATAGTCCATTGAAGTATCTAGCAGTAAAAGGATTTAACAAAATAAATTGCATTTTGCCATATTAAGTTGTTAAAATCTACATTCCCGTATACCGAAAATGTCAACATATGATACTTATATACGCTGCTTCGTATAATATACCCTGTTTTATAAACATAATATCTGCTCGATAAAACTAAATATTTAATACAAGAAAAGTTCCAGTACACGTAATATCGAAATTTTAGAAAAAAATATGTTACACTTGTTATATTTTAGATATGTTTTAAGATCGTAGAACGTCTTAAAAAAAGAGCAGACCCTGTTTTAATGCCGTATCGTACCGACAGACCCAATATACAGTTTAAGTATTTTACAGTTTTCTTTTAATTAAGTATACATTTTTTAAAATTTTCTTTATTATCAGTAGTTATACAATTCTTATAGCTAATTGCATTTAAGGAAACAATTTTATAACTAGTCACAACCCTTGTAAGTATAGAATTACAACAATGTCAAAAAATGGATGTCATATTCGCTTCCAGTTTTTAAACGGGGTCAGCAAAATTATATCGTCAGTTCATCCTTGTTTAACACTTGATACTTGTGCAAATTTCGACTCAGTTAAACAATTAGTTTTTGGGTACTGATATTTTTAAAATTTCGTTAGGCGGCCATTTTGTTCCAACATGATGGTTCGTCATCAAAAAATTATTGTTTTAGCTTTTACTTTCCTGATAAACTAAAATATTTATTATAAAAATAAATCTTTGATTAAGACTTTATTTATGATATCATTTCTGGTCCTCCAAGGCAGACTTCCTGCTTTCTTCTACATTAAAGTTGTTTGAGAGAAAATGTGTTTAAAAACTGATACTAAACTATTAAAACATTTTAACCACATTTTTCTAAACTACTTCAAGACGGAGCAAGATATCAAAAAAGATCGAGGGATGTAAAATTTGTACAATAAAGCAGGAAGTTCGGTCAGTGGGGCAGTCAAAGAGATGTATAATTATAATTCGTATATTATTTTGAATAAAATCATAAGCTAGATATTTACAAAACGTAATTAATTATTTTTTGACACCCTGTAACTTTTAAGCTTTGGCAAGTTTTATGCTTCAAATTGTTAATAAAATTTGCAAAACATAAAAATGTAACAAAAATCAAAAATTATTCCAAGCAGTTTTTACGTAAAAGAAAAAAAGTGTCTCAGGGATATTTTTTAAATTTTTTTGCCTATTAGTATTTCCAAAAACTGTGTTTGCAGCATCATAAATAAACTAATAATGGTATGCGAGTTGAGTCGGCTAAATTGCAGACTGAGCAGGTAAAATGGAACAAAATTGATAAATTCTTCTTTTTTAATTAACTGGTGTATTTTAGAAAGGTAAAACTTTTATAGACATTTCATTACTCAGATATTTGTATTAGTGTGTTATTTTTTATGTTTATCGTTCAAATGAATTAATGAATAATTTAATTTATTGCCCAAATTAAATTATTGGAATTTTTACATTTAGTTACTGATGAAAGATATAAAAATATTGTGTAAGTAATAAGTATAACGTTAAAAAGGATTAATGATACTCATTTTAATGATGATTAATATGCAATAAAGCACGAGGTGTAAATGGGTTCTGGTACAGTCTATATTCAAAACTTAGATATTTTTAGATTTTATTTACAAAACATTATTGCTTTGCAAAAAATATACACTACCTAAGATTTTTTACTTTGAAAGTAGTTCGTAATTCTTTCAATTATGAAATACCGAAATTGTTGAAGGAATAGATCTTTTTTATTTTGGTCATTCAGAAGTTGAAGCACTTAAAACTGGCTAATTAAAGTTAAGCCATGATCCTTAGCATCGCTACTATTTTATCTATTTTTAAAATATGTTTGTTAAATTCATATCTCAAAAACTATTTCAGTTTAAAAAAGAAATCAAATCGATTTTCAAAACTTTATCAAGGATTAAACTGACCTTGCAATTAGAACTCATAAATTGTTTTTGTAAATATTCGGAACAAATAATACCTTGGGAAATTTGCAGTCTTGTTTAACACCCTGTATATAAATAGCTTTTTAGCTTAAGTAAGTTTCACTCTTAGAAGAGGTAACAATCAAAAATATTTGCCAGACATAACTGAAAACCGCATCTCAAGATCTTTTTTTGTTTTAAAAATATTTTAATTTAAATTTCACCTAAAAATTCGCTTGTCCCGTTTACTCTGCCCAATAGTTTAGATCACATAATTTCCAGCAAAGATGCGAAAGTGTTCCGTTATCCTTATGTTGAGGTTTGTAAAAGAGCTTAATAAGGGTTTTGGGATCTAAGGATTAGGAATACATTAGACAGTTGTGACGGCTTGTTTTAGTTTCCTTGAATAATTAATTTGGGAAGACGTCAAGATTTGTCAGGGGATCAAGTGCAAGGATTGAACTGAGAAACTTGCTATCGTGATCCTATTAAAGGACTTAATTATTTGGCGTTTGCATAAGATCGGCCGTTTAAGTAACTAAATGGCAAGGTAAGCCCTAAATACTTTTTGGAATCAATCCCAATTATTAAGATGTGTTTAGATAGACAATTTTATTATTATTTTTTTTAGTTAGTCTGATTTTTTTTGGAAGAGCCATAAGTTAGGTTTAAAATAACTCATTGCCTAAATTTTTTAACAAAACTGAAAGGACTAATGACACAAAATTATAAAAAAGAAGGGTAACTAGTTAAGCACACCTTACAGAAGTTACATTTTAGCGTCTATATGGTGTTATGAGTCAATCCATTCTGAGACAACACTCGGCCAGTGTTCCCAACCTGTTCGAATAAAAATTCTCTTGATAGGTGCTAAAAATTCCCTATTTTCGTTTGTTTTGGAGGAAAATTCCCTAAAGACACAAATCTCAACATAAAATATTCCAATAAGCTCAAATCGGTTCCAGTGGCGTATATAGACCTTGCTTCTGAAGGGGATTTTGAGGCGATATAATTATTTTATTTCCTCTGGGAGGAGGGATTTTACTCGCCAATAACGAAAAAAAAACTTACTTTATACTATTTCTATCATTCATTTTAGTTTAAACTAATGTGGCTCTGAGGGTGTTTTAACTCCTTAACTCCCAACCCCCCCCCCTATATGCCACTGATCGGCTCCACTTGACGACATAGTCGTAAAAGGTTCCCATTTATTTTTTTTAAGTACGAGCTCTATTAAGGCAGAAACAAATTTATTTTAAAAAATCATAACAAACGTAAAAATAGAATATAAATTGTTACAACTATTCATTTTTAAATAAGTGTTTTTCACATTGTGTAGTTTGTTTTTCTTTTCTTAAGCGGATTGATTTCACCTTCACTGTCACTATTTTCATTCATCTTTTATTATTCAAACCAATAGTTAGCCATGCGAAATAATGTATAAATGTATCTTATTACTTTAAGATATCATTCAATCCTGAGGCAGGACGCTTCTAACTATAATACAATGCCGCCACTCGTAACAACCAAGAATACGAAAATAGTAATTCGCGCTTGATTGCTTAATTTTCCTCAGTCTCGGAATTCCTGATTTTCAAATAATAGTAATATTTGCTTTTTTCATTGGCAGTTTAGACTTATTTTGAGTGAACAAATTAAAATGATCTAAAATTAAAATGGGAGAGTATATCGCATTTCTTGAAAAATTCCCTAATAATCGAGATGTTTGTTGGAAAATCCCTTTTTCCCTTTCTTGTTCTAAAATTCCTTAAGGTGAGAAAATTCCCTGCAGTTGGGAACACTGCACTCGACCACCATTAGCAGATTTAGGGATTATAATCATCATTTATGTTACACGAATAGGCCAGTCGAGAAAATTACCCGCAAAGGATGTACAGTGCGATCAATTTATCTCGATAACATTTTATTCTGCCATATCTCCTTCAGTCTTAAAGTTAGCCATATAAATCAAAACACAACTTGTAGGGTTGCATAGCAAGTTTATTTCTAATAATTCAAATAAAAAAACAAGTCTATCAATTTTACAAAGTATTGTACATTACATTCTGTATATTAAATGTCCCCGAAATAGGTCTCTTTTTGCAGATTATAAATATATTATTATCTGGTTTGATAACGTCATCTTCAAAGACACCTGAGAAGTTTAAGAAAAACTCTACCATATGACGTAGTGTGCTGAGACCAAAAACGATTTCTTATATAGTGCAGTCGATGGGAATATACTGCCCCTTATAGCAGCGTTTTTCTCAAATTTCTCGAACGCCTATAAAGATAAAGGTGTCAAACTTGGTTATTTATAATCAGCAAGAAGCGGTTCATATTATGAATATATAATATGCAGTGTGTCCTATTAAAAACACAATTTGTGGTGACATCTTGTAAAATTGATAGTCTTTTATGTTTTTGAATTATTACAAAAAACTTGTAGTCAACCCTGCAATTTTTTTTGGTTCAAATGGCTAATTTTAAAACTAAAAGAAATATGGCAGGCTAAAATGTTATTAAGATATTAACCTCACTGAGCAAAATAACTAAGCAAGTACCGTGGCTGTACTAGCTTTCATCGTTGTTCGAAACTAAACATATGTAGTTTCTAGATATTATTATTTCAATACATTTTCATTTAAAGAGCAATCATTTACAAGTTTTTATATTTATCGGTGCCCTAGTATATCTCACTTCTACATACGTTTTTTAGGCCGCACCTCAAAATGATTAGGAAGCTAGCCAATTTTTGTTTAATTGTAGCTCTTTCAGAGGCTGTTTTGGACTAATCGATGTTTACATTGTTAAACCCCCACAAGTTCAATTTTTTTAAAAAATGCTAAAATTAATTCTTTTGTCAATATCTGCCAAAATATTTTCAGACTTTTTTCTTGACCGGACGTGTCACGGGCAGGAAATTAGCTATAGTTTCCGATCGATTTATCGACAACTATCCTATTTAAAATAAAAATTATGAACACCCTTTCTGCTCAAGATATCCTCCCTTCATTTTTTATTTCCCTCATAAGAGTAAAGTATTGTAATCGTGAAAAAATCACTCTCTGAGATTTTTTCAGATCTTCACGTTTCAGGGTCCCTAGATACCAAAAAAACATGTTTTCACAATTCCATCGGTCTGTTTGTCAACCTGTCTGTTTGTCGGTCTGTATGTTCGCGACATAGCTAAAAACTGGAGATGACATGGTAGTAACATTTTGGTAAAAATCCACTATGACGGAACAAAATGTCGACTTAGTAAAAACCTGCTTAACAACAGCACACAAATCAAATGTGACATGTAAATGAACTAGTAAAATCTTTCGCTCGAGGGTGAAAAATTAAGTGAAGTGCAAATGAAGCAAGAAAATATTTCAATAAATGTTTTTCCAGAATTTTTTATATATGTGGAAGGGGTAGAATATTTTTTACGACTTACCTAAATTTTGTATAATATATCAATTCTCCTATCCTTCATAGCAGCAAATTTTTTTATAACATCCTCATAAAATGGATGAGTTGCCCTAATCTCCTCCAGAAATTCCTTTTGAATTGAAATGTTGCCTAGAGAAGTAAGTTTTTCTTGAGATATTGTATTTCTTAAATAAGTTTTTACACGTTTGAGGCAAGAAAAACTTCTTTCCATTGAAGCACTTGTCGACAGTATTGTCAAAATAAGGGAAAACACTTTATATGCTTTGATTAAAATATCTTTATTTTGATTAATTTTTTTCACTTGCTCTTGCAGCGATATATTCCAATTACTGTCATTGGCAAAAATAAGACCAAGCTCATTTTTAAGTCGTTGACTTTTTGAAAATATTTCCCCATGTAACTGTAACAAATTTTCAAACGGGCCAGTCGGAAATTTTAAACTATATTCGGAAAAATTAGCAGAATCTGCCAAACATGAAAATGTAAGTTTTTCACAGCCTTGAAAGTTTAGTGTCATTTCCATTAAAATATGGTCCAATATTTCATAAAAAAGTGTTCTATACTTAGCCCTAATTTCTTCAGGTGAAAGCTTAGCAAGCTCACGTTTGTAATGATTTATTTCTGAAATAGAATTTGTCTTATCAAACATGGTATTAAAAAAATGTTCATTTCGTCTTTTACAGAGCGCCTCACGACAGCGTTTTATATTGGATATGCAAAAATGAATGTCAGGCGATTTTTTCTGAAGAACGCAAATAGTATGTCCGTGATTGAGAAAATGTCATTAAACACTAATGCCAGAAACGTGAATTCAAAATCGTTTATCTCACCTAAAAATCTTTTCGCAAGCCGGAATTGATTTTTCATCAGATTTGTCACAGTTTGTAATAAATTCAAAGACGTCTTTTAATTTATTCCAATCTTGAACAATCATATTTACTAGCTTTGGATTTGAAGACCAACCAGTTTTTGTAATTGTTAGTATACGCCTCAGATGCAGAGCATACGTTCGTTTGGCTGAGTAATTAAAAAATGAGGGAATACCACTAATGCTTGCAAAAAAAATTCGACATTTAGAAATATTTTTAAACTTTGCTGCATCACAAGGTTAAGACGTTGCGCAAGACAATGTACAAAAACAGACTGCGGCGCTTTTTCTTCTTTTTTTTAAGGCCATTTAGATGGACAGACATTGCGCCTTCGTAACATTGCCCTATTAATTTATGTTTATAGTCAAATTGGTCCAAAATTTGATCCAATATCGGAGCTGACATTATAAAATCCTAAGTATCCCTCTACTGAACCTTCTGCATTAACGTATCTTAAAATTATGGATCACTGGGAGGTTTGCGTAATATTAGTGGTGTCATCCACTTGCACAGAAAAAACTGTGTGTTCATTATTTCATTTTTTACATGATCATTTAAATAATCAGAAATGGATTCATTTCGTTTTGAATAGTTTTCGAGTCACCAGTAAAAACACTTTTAATTTTTTCGTGATGATGATGATATTTTAGATATTGGGAACTTCTCGATATTAATAAACCTAAAAGCTTTTTAAAATTCCCTCTATTTATTGACTTCCTGCTCTCATCATGGCCGCGAAAGACTAACTCTTGTTTTGCAAGATACAAAACTGCGTCAATTACCAAGCACATAAATAGTCTCGGAATCGGAAGTTTTCGTTAAAATGTATTTTATATAGTTTAGCATTTTCTTTTAAAATGGCAGCTGTAGTGCTTTGATTTTTACAAATGTTTTGAGCATTAATTCGCATTTTAAATGCTCCGCCGAGTCTTCATGTTTATGTAAAGACCTTCATATATTTAACATACCTGCAAATCCTTCTTTATTCCACATAATATTTATTATAATTAATTTATAATATTTGACCACTACATAACCATTTGTACGCCGAAAATCAGGATGACGATTAAAACTCTGATCTTGTTCCTTCCATCGATTAAATGGAGTTTCCAATAAAATGCAAAAAACCACATCCATGATCGGATTCATCAGTAATGTAAATTAATAAACCCGACACCAAATAAAGTTGTAACAACACCATAAATAAATATAACACAAAACAGTAAAGCAAACTGTAAAGGAACTAACCGGTTGCAGCGAAATCCAGGAAAAAAAAAGTAAACAAACACCCCAAACTAAACGACACGTGGGTGTAGTGTACTGTGTAGCAATTCACCAAGAGCGTTGTATGGTGCTAGTTAACATTATTCTTTTCGTTCGTTCCACGCCATCGCGTACGCGTTGTCATGGCAACGTAGTAGCGAAATTTTAAACTAACAAAGTCGAAGCGGTTTGCGCCACTGTTATAATTGTTATAATAAAGTCCGATTGAAAGTTTTAAAAAGACATGCCGCCAACGGTCAAGTAAAATATTTATTCGAGATGTACAGTTTATTTTAGTTTTAGTAGTTAGATGTTTGCTTGTTTATTTTTCCTGGTGAAGTAGCACTTCACCTACTTCACCTGAATAGCCGCCACTGCTTACACATATAAAGTGTGTTAACTTTAATTTTTATATATACAAAAAGAATGATTCCTTATGAAGGAACTTCAGGGTAACTGTAAAAGTAAATTCCCGTAATGGACCTTAGTTTCCTCCTGAACTTCTGAATACATATCTTTGTCTATAAAAATGAAACAAAATACAATTTATATATGCGTTGGTAACTACGTTTGTAATTAATAGGGTCATACTACACTATTCCTAATAAAAGGAAATATGTATAATAAGTGATGTTCCGGTTAAAGGAAATTTAATGATTTTTAAACCTATTTACATAATTGCTTTACCTAGAATATTTTGACAGATATTGGTTAAAATATAAATGGTTGCAAGTTTTTTGCATTTTTTTAACTCGCCGAGGGTTGTGCTACGTAAAACGTTAGCTACAAAAAAAATACTGCTTTCAAATTTTCCGGTTTGATACTGCAGATACTAGACTAAATCAAATGAACTTCAGTAATGTTAGACTAAAGCTCCTTGCAGCAAACAAACGTATTTATATAAAATCATCCAGATGTTAAGAAGTCATTTTATAATCCCATATTTCTTTCGTCCCTTATGATATATGCGACCCCAAAACAAGATGTTAACATTATCGTTCCGTGTTCTTCATTAATAACTCCGCTGCTCTCTCTCACAATGCCAAAAATTACCTCCCGCGGGTTTTGCAATTTGCGGCCATTTGGTACAAGGTTTAAATCACCATATTGTCGAGAATACTTATTGTTTGATTTTTAACTTTAAACTGGGCAAAATCCCAAAAAAAATATTATTAAAAATATATTAAATTTAAAATTTTGGAGGGTTTTTACGTTTAATTTGTTAAGTATAAAATAATATAATTAATTTTAGCTAATATAAAAGTTCTTCATTAAGTACAGGGTGATTTAGCACCTGCTAGTTATATATCTGTTAAGATTGAAAGTATTAAAAAGGAAATACCTAGGCAAAACTTAAAATTAAAAGAGGTTATAAAAAGCATGAATACAATACATATGTTGTTAAACTTAATAGTATATACATTTTTACATTCTTAAATTTTATCCCCCGTATTCACTTAAAAGGTTTAAGAGTTAGACCAGGTTTAGTTACAATGATACTTAAAACTCTTAGTTCGCCAGTTATGTATCGCTTATGTCATTGTCATTTTGAAATTATGACATTTAGAAAAATTATTTGTTCATTTGTTTAAAATGTGATCTTAAACCAACAACTGTCAAATTAGACCAGATCTAAATTTAAACATCTTTCGTGAATACGGGTGTATATGTCTTCCTGTCTGTGTGTATCTTCGTCTGAGTCGAATTGTGAAATTTTATTCTGAAACACTTCCACAGGACCTATTGGTTTATAATTTTGTGTAACAAGTATGCTGGCAATACAATAATTCTATATCCTTGATTTTAACTGTGGCCTTGATCAATTTCTGAAATCAGTTTAAACAATTTTGAGTTAACTCATTGTTTTGGAAATGTTATACACATTTATTAGACCAACAACTATGTAAAACATACAATACCCCTAACTTTAACCGTAATCTTGACATTATCAAATGTTTTTTTTTTATTGATTTTCAATTGTCTTTTTTCTTTGAAAAATACACTTCTAAGTGAAACGACAAATGTTTGTTAAGTTTCAAACATTAATAACTTCCCTATTTATGTTTTGATTTTAATTTTGGATATGTTGAAGATACACTCTGTAAGTATCTGCTGTTATACAGGTCATAGTAAAGACATCTGTAAAAAGAATAAATTTCACTAGCAATATAGATAAATGTTTTATGATGTATGATTTATATGCTCCTGAATTACTATCTATTATGTATGATATATCTAAACATTTTTGTAATTTTAAATCGATATTAATTTTTAAGGTGTATTTGATAATAGAATCTAATTTTGTTTACCTTTTCCTTTTTAACTAATTTTTCATTGATTTCTGAATAATTTGTACTTTAATTGATTTAATGATTTTTTTAATTAGTATTTATTTTATTTACTTTAGTCAAATTTCGTACAAAGCATTGAAATAATACACAGGTTTGTTAGGTTACAATTCAAAAAGTCGTATGTCGATATCTAAGAAATTTTTGTTATTTGCATCAAGGTAATTACCATAGTGTTTAGTAACTAAGATATACTGGTAGTTTCACTTTAGCTTCAAATGCCGATTTCTCGGGAAAAAACTGATATCAAAACTTTCGGTAAAACGTGGTTATTTAATTGAGTAAAATATTACTATTTTGAGCTAAAAGAAAATTGACACTGTCATCAGTTTAGGCGTCGGGACACCAAGAAAAAACAAATGCAAGCATTTAATTTAAATTTCAAATCTCTATAGGTATGATTTTTTTCGACTAAGTATTTGTTTTAGGACATGAATTTTTGAAATTTAAACTTTTTTGAATGTGTTTTTTTTATGTTCTTGATATTCCCTCAAATAAAATAGTCCAGCCAATGAGGTCAAATCCGGTAAACGGGCAGGCCAGCGGAAAGGTCCTTGATTAGCAATCCAACGCATATTTTCTACTGATCTTAAATTGTGCGGCGGAGCCATCTTGTTCAAACCAGGCATGTAGCCGTTCATTTTTCCACAATCATTTCAATGATGGCAAAGCTTTATTTTCCATAATATTTTGTTACATTCCGCCGGTCAAGTTTTCGTCGTAAAAACAAAAAATTTTATTGTTTGTAATAGTACAAGAAACATTAAAACCTCACGCTCCTTGAAAATCTCTTTTGCGAACCACAAGCAGATTTTCCACTGCACAGAAGAAACTGTTATGTCGATTAAATATTCCATGTTTTGAAAATTTAGCTTCATCGGACCAGATAATATTGCTGAAAAACTTTAAATCCTCCTGATTTTTAACTAAAAACCAATAATCAAATTCCATATCAAAGGAGAGGTTTTGGAGTTTTAATTGTTAGACCTGGATGAAATGGCTTTTATCTATGCTTGTGTAAAATCCTATGAACACTTTTAAAGGACGCACGTAAATTCACTTCTGCTTCGCGTAAGGAGAAGCAGTACAAATTCCAAAACTGCTATTTATACGATCCATACACTACAAAACTATTTAATATTCGTCTAACCATTTTTGTTGGGTCTCGGATTCTATATGTTCGGTCAATAATTCGGTTATATTTGCCATAAATAGTAACCATATTTAAGTATTCTTCGTTGATATAACTCAAGTTTTCTGCACTTTTGACAGCAATACAATAAGTAATGGCTAATTCCGCTAAGCTGCCCGTAAACAATTTAATTTAAAAGCAACCGTGATTTAAATATTAATTTCCCGTTTTTTTTAAAAGTAGGACTTTAAAATATCTAAAGAAACCCATTAAGATTGCATTTTAGGCATAAGAAATGTTTTATGAAATGATGAAAAATTGGATCAGTTTTTTAATACCGTATTGATTAATTTAGAAAAGTAATTTAAAATCATAAGAGTTGTTTAGAACTGTTTTGGACATAGAAGTCCATCATGATATTTTGTAAATGCTGTTTGAGTTTTCGAATTTACTCATTTTAAGATTGACGTAACTATTTTGATATCGAAAACTCCTCATTTTACCGAGTGTGTACAGGAAGTGCCAGATAAAAAATATTTAGAATTTTACGTGGAATTCAAAAACGCAATAAAAAATGTCTTTTTTTAAATGACTAACTTAATAGGCACTTCCAGAGAAACAGAGAGCATACCGAAAAACCCTCCAATACCAATTTACAGATTTGGATTCCAAGCACTTTTTCGCATATGGATGATGGTTCATCTTCGTGATACACCTTGTATATAAATCTCCGATAACAATACAACGAATGAATGGCTTTGACCGCTAGCTTGATTAATCTTGCTGATTAATTTTACATCACTAGGAAACCAATTGCTTTAAAATTTTGATAAATACATTGACGTACGCCAAATACATATACCTACATATATAGAGAAGTACTATATTTGCCGAAACATATTGTTCTAAACTACTTACGAAATGAATAAACCAAAAAATACTAAAACCTAACAAAGCAGTTTAGCGAAATATGGCTTCGCTCTCCAGAAAAAGTGTTAAATTTGCATAGTAGGACGGAGCTTATATTTTCAATTTCTTACTTTATTGAATAATAGTGAATAGTTTAGAAATTTCCATATTATTAGATATTATAATTAGCTGCTTATGTACTCTATTTAACATAAAGCTAACGCAATTTTGGCAGCTAAAAAAAGTTGGTTCTTATGTTTAGCTTATGTCAAACAAGAATTACTTTCCGTTGGGCCTTTCTTAGTTATATTAACATCTGCACAAGATTAATATTTTAATCCCAAGCAGTAAATTATGTTTGAGAAGCCTCATACACTCGATAATGAAACGCGAAAAATAGTATCAACTTGATTTAGTCTAACCCCATAAAAGTGTATGACTTAATTATCTCCATAATAATTGTATTTTTATATATACAAGGTGCGACTGAAAAACCTTTCAAATTTTAAACGTAAATTAAAAGGCTATAGTAAATGTAATTGAAAATTGTATTTTTCAGTAAAAAGGTACAAGGAAATAAAGGCGGGCATACGGTTCATCCTGTTCCTACTCTTTTATCAATAATTCTTTTTAATAAAAGAAGTAGAAGCAGTTTGCTTTTACAGTGTTTTGAGAAAGATTTGGTCCAAATGATGTACTTTTTTCTCGATACGCATTTGTACCTTATTTTTAAATTTGATGGGTCATAGCCTCTGCCGCTGCAATTTCTCGGCTTATGATCGCTTTTAAGAAATAAATGATTTTTGGACTACATGAAAAACCTCGGCTTTGCGGTACTCTTCCAGTAAGAAATCAGGAAAAGCACTAAGTCGACCTCTCGCGGAGTTGCTACAGACTGATTTGCTTTTTTTGATATACGTCTCATCAATGAAAGTCTGTCTAATTATTGATAGCAATCGAAAATGGCAAGTTATTACCTATATAAATACCCCTCTACGACTTTTGTCGCTTCTATTCAACATAAATACTCCACTACAGTACAACTTTCCTGAATTCAGACAGTGGGCAAGGCAAATGTGAAAAGTTTTTCTGCTACACCCTGTGTTTCTTACTAAGATGTAAAGTAAAAAATAATCATATTCAATGTACATTATACCAAAACACATACCAAATATAGACAGTTACATTTGCATTTAGTAAAACAATCTCACATTCAAATTGTTTGTTAAAAAAGCAGTGCTATTTCATTCTCTATACATAATATTTACGTGTGGCTGTCCGTTCAAATTACAACTGATATGTTTCCACATGTAATTCTCTTATTATTGCTATTATTAGCGCGACTTATCTCCCGCATCTTGTGTGCTTCTTAATCCACTCACTTCTTATTTCCTTTGACGTGTCAGTATAAATTAAATCCAATTTCTGTGGTTGTTAAGATAATTATATTTGGTGAAGCGAGGGTTTCTAGATTAATCGGACCACTGCTATTACTATTAAATACACCAGACATGTTATTTTTATAAGAATGGTTTTGCTACGAAGTGCATTTTTTATAATTATTTAATGGATTTGACTAAATAATTAACAGCAACATTATCTTGAAAATATGTAAATAATGTTAAGCTTTGCGGGAAAATTAATCATCAATCGTGTTAGATAGAAATTATTATAAAATGAACTCTAAAAATTTTCAAAAATCAACTGGCATAAATTTTAAGTAAATATAAGCTTCCCTCAGTGTTGTTGTGGTAAACTATAGGTTTACAAAGTTAACCAATGCCGAACTTAGTACCATTTTACCAGAAATTATTATGACATGTAATAACTTTTTTGACAAAAAATAAATATTATACAACAAAACCACCAGAGTAAAAATGACAAAGGTTTTATTCAAGACGTTTCAGCTGATCTCAGAGTTTGACAAAATACTTTACAACTGGCTACTTTCCAAAGTCATATAGAGGAGAACCAGGGCCAAAACAACCCTTAAAATAAAAATTGCACAATACCTTACTAAGCAAGTAGCAAGAAAGAGCTTATGACTTTGCTAGATACTAAATTGCAATTTAGGGAGCATGTTGCAACTAAAGTGTACAGAAATATAAATCTAGTTTATGAACATAGACACTACCTTTCTTGGGAATTTAGAAATATACTATGTGATACTCTTGTCAGGCTGGTTAAATATGTTCAATCGGTTTAAACTTCATACGTCAATTGTTTAGTTTAAAATTAATAAATTTAAGTCGACTCCCTATTTATATCAAAAAATAAAATTTCGAGCTGACGTTCAAAAAACGGACATTCTTACGGTTCCTAAGCATCCAAGGGAGATTTTTAGAAGATAATTTTCTTATAACGTAGCTCATTTGGTAAATATGCTTACTAATTTTAAAACTAATAAATTATTTCTAACTCTTAAATTTAAACTAAAACGAGATATATTACTATCTCAATTTTTAATCTTCCTCGCCGTTTACTTTCTATCTTCCTTTCTCTTTCTCCTTGTTAATTTTATATTTATATTTATCTACCTTGTTGTTTAAGATAAGTATTGCAAGTTATTATACCTTCAGCTAAAGAATGTGATATGTTGAGTTTAAGGCCTGAACAGTAACTGGCTAACCAGGTATCTGCCATGACAAGAAATTTTGTTACCCTATATATTTTTTTAAAATCTTTGTAATTTATGATGGGTTGGTGTAAACAGTAAAGATAGTTATTATTATTATTTTTGTTTTAAATTCGCTATTCTTTAGGAGCACTGTCATATTGTTTATCCACCTAAGCAATATGAACATTTCTATGGTAGATTAAGGAACTTGCGTACAATGTTACACGTGTTAAGGATTACAGATTTCTGCATAGTGAGAACCAATGAATGAGGAAGACTCAGCTGTTTAAGATTTTCTGCCAACATTCGGGGAATGATTCTAGTAGACGACATTACTATTGGAACAATCTGGACTACCTCCTCTTTCTATTGTTGTCTAATCTCGTACATTTAGTCCGTATATTTTGATAATTTTTCTCCTGCATATTATTTGTATTCGGAACACCGACATCGATCACAAAGATGTTTTTTTATTTTGCTCACCAGGATTATGTCTGGCCTATTAGATCGCACAACTTTGCCGTCAAAATGGTTCTATCCCAGTAGAGTCGGAAGTTATCGTTTTCTAGAACACTTTCTGAAGTGTAATTGTTGCGCTAGTTTTTTGCTGAATTGTCTCTGAGGAACGAAGGCATTTTCTACATTGGTCATCCGTCACCTTAATATCGGGATATATTGAAGGTAAGTCCTAGTGGCCACCACTTAATCTTGCACTACCATCATGGACCCCTCTGTCTGAGGCTAATAAAAGGTGTGCGAAAACCTAATCATATAACACCTATTCTTACCGAGTCAGGCTGGTTAAATTTGTTCAATCGGTTTAAACTTCATTTATTACCGTATTGGTTCTTTTAGATTTTAGTAAACCGTTTGATATGCTTTATCATGCGATTCTGTTCTAGACTCTATTATTATTATTATTATCATTATTGTTATTATGCGTAAAAAGGCTAGTTGTATATATATATAATATTGGATAAAAGAAATTAAATTTTATATCCTCTTTTCATTCTTTAATAACTTTTACTTCCCTCGAAAGAGGGGGACAGAGGGAAAAAAATCACCTTCCGAGATTTTTGCAGATCTTTGCGTTTTAGGGTCCCTGGACCCCAAAAAAAATCTTTTTTGTTATTTGTGACAGTATTGTCTGTACTCGGTATATCTCAAAAATTACTTATACGATTGACTTCAAAATTGACTTTAAAAAATTCAGTACCAAAAAACTACTGGTAAAATTGTAGTTTGAATCCTTTATGGCAAATAAAATGGCGGCCTAATAAAACGTTTAAATATTCGGTAAAATTCCGTTCCCTGGAATAAAACCTTCCTTTTATGAACGAAAATATTAAAAAGCATAATTTATTTTTTTTAAACCATAATAATAAAGTTATGAAATAGATATTAATAAAAATAATAAATACTTCAAAAACCAAAATTAAAAAAAAATTACAGGTTACAGGATTTGTATAAACATATTACCAAATAACTATGTATACTTCGGTATTCGTTAGCAGAGTTAGTTTCAGTGAGTAAAATCCTTTAAACAATCGGTTGTTATAATTTTTTTTCCGCGGCAAGTCTGATTGGCTACTAATATGATTAAATAATTTCGTTTTAACCGTATAAAAGAATAATAATTATACAATAATTTCCGGTAACTTACAAACAAAATGATATTTAATATTAAATAACAATAATATATAATGCATTCAGAGAACTTTTTTCACGTGCGTCAGCTCAACTAAAATTTATTGTGTAGGGCGCTAGGGTGACACATTTTTGATTCATTCAGGAGTAGAAAGTATGTTTCTTAATAGTTTTTAAGATACTGTTTTTAAAAGTATCTGCTTCAAAATTATCTTACGTATTTCACAAGTATCTTTATCTTAAAAGTTACACGCAGCTGGCCATAGGCTTGCGTAATGTGAAAACAAAAGCCAGTTTCTCCAGAATAAAAGTCATATCGCGGAAATTAAAATTTTTGCGAGGGTCAGTTACCTTACAAACTAGCGAATAATACTTATAACATAGACCTTTTTAATAAATAGAACTAGTTTCTGAAAGGCTGAACATATGAACTTTTTTACTTTTAATTCTTCTATTGGATTACCCCCTTTATTTCAGAATGAAACTAAAATGGTGGTTTACTCCTAACCATAATTAAAAGAGCAAATATATTAAGTAGTGCTTTAGAATATAATCAGCAACAAATTATTAATTTTGTACCGATTAAAAAAAATAGAGCTAAAAGGTTTAAGACCAAATCTTTTAAGGGAGTAGATTGTTATAATAATTATAAAATGCCTGGCCACTGAAAACTCATAAAAAATATAAACGATTTTCAAAAGATAGGATATATAGGAAATATAAAATATGAAAGCTACTGGTTCTGCAATTGCCATGCCGTAAGAAAGAATTCCGTTTTTAAAGGAGTAGACCGGCATAATTAAAATTATCTGCTATGCAAAATGTTTGCAAAATAGAGGATGAATTATCTGCTAATTGACGAACACTAAAACTTAACCTTGCAAAACACCTAATAATAATTTTCTAGCAATATTTGAAATGATTAGTATTCCTATCTAACTAAAGAGATGTTCTCCTATTTTTCGCACTTCCACTTCTGTAGTATAGTACGGATAGCCTTTACCATTCAAACTTGAGAAAATCTGAATACTTTTTACAAGACTGTTTAGTGTTCAAAATATATTGTATTTCGTAAATTCATAGCTGCAAAAGGCAACCAATCTTATATTTCTTATTTACGTTATTTATCTAAAAATAGACATTTTATATTTCTAGTTGTAATTTCTGTTGGGTATTGATTCAGTAAAATGCCTAGTCTGCAAATGACAGTTCCAAGATAACGGCCTATCTAAGAAGTATCTCCATTCGGACAGAAGAGATTCCTTTTTCGATTTTGATAACTATAAAAATATTGGAATAAAAGCGTATTGCTGTATGTCAGGGATGTTGTTATTAATTTACGCAAATAAGTTCTACTCAGTCTGATATTAACAAAAAAACTTTATGTAGGGCAAATAAATAATATTTTTTTTTAAAACGTAATGTTTGAAAATTAATATAGATTTTTTTCAAGTTATTTAAATTTCCAAGGGCAAATCTAAGAAACAATACTATTAGGCATACACAGGTATGGTAGGTATTTTATTAGATAGAATGTTTCAATTTTATATTTATCTAATGCGTATTTACAGGCGCCTTAAAAATAGTCAAATTTTAAGACATAAATTTATTAACATACGATATTTCTCATTATAAAATCTGAAGTCTAAACTATATCCATAGTACCGAAAAGTTCGCATTAGACAGCTATCGATTATCAAAAGGTGTGCTTCTAAAGCCAATTTTACAATAAAACTCGAAAAATGTCTATTTTTTAATCGGGGTTAGTCACGAACCCTATACTTAAAATATTATCAAAAAAGGTTTACCTATTAAGATTAATTGGTTCGAAATTACCTTTTCAATTTATGCTGCAATTTAAAACCACATGGTTTTATTCTTCAGAGAAATAACATCGAGCTGTTGTATAAAGTAGTTAAATGGTGAACTATTTTGGTATGTTTACACCGCTAAAGTTAAAGAAACTGATCAATACACCGCTGTCAAAGATGAAAATATACAATAATAATAATTCAAGAGAAAATAATTTTTGTGGTGTCCTACCCTAAAATAAATTTTGTTACAGAATAAGCCTCTGGGCTCGTCTGCCTAGGTTTCTGCTAATTTTTATAGACAGTTAACTGAAATTAGATATACATTTATAAGAGTGTAATGATTATATCAATTATTATTGTAATAGGGTAGTACCATTTAAAATGTACAAGCTATATTGAGTTTTGAAGGTTTTACTAACATTTCGAATGAATGGAGATGAGGCGATTTTTTTTCTGAGAGATATTTTCCATACAGGATACAAAAATTGGAACTCAGTTTACTGCCTTTTCTAAAATAAAATAATATAGTATCTTCATATATTACTAAAATTAGGCAGTTACTGGAAAAATAAGGAAATTTTTCTTATATTAATTGCCTTAAAACAGGGTGTTTAAAAAGTCTGCATTTGTTACAACAAAGAAGATATATTTCGAATAGACTATGCATCAGGGGAGTTTCAAAAGTTCACCACTTCAATCGTGTCGCCGTTTAATCACAATGTTATTTAAAGTATCAAAAAAAATATGTTACAGTGCTTTTATTAGCAGAATTTAGGCCACCATGCCTACAGAATATTGTCTATTTTAAGCATACTGGGGATTAAACCGCAATACAAAATAAAATATATATATTTTTTCCCCGAAATCCTTCGAAGGATCTCAACTCTACTGAAGACCAAGTCTGGAAATGAACCGAAACGCATCGGAACGGCGTGTTGCATAGCAAAAAAAATTAAATCAATATTTAGTTCAACGAATGGCTATGTTTTTAAAGATTATACAAAATTTTAATTTCTAAACCCAGTTATGCGAATCAGTCTAACCAATATCAAAAGCAACTTATTAATTAAAGCTAGAATGTTACTTACCGAGTTAGAAGGCTTGAAAATATTAAGGTTTTTTTTATGAGGGTAAAAACAAAGCTTGAAAGTAACGAAACTGGAGTATCATTGGAACTAACTACAGTTTAATTCTATGACAGTTACACATCAATGCCTATGTGCTATATTTTCTATATGACTCTGCAACTTTTCCGGCTGTTATAGATCCAAATATGTATGTAATACTTTAGCATGCTCCCAAAATATAGACTTGTCTCTGCATGTTTTATAATATCTATTGCAATTCAGTTCTGGCAATTTTTGATTAGACGTTAGTCGCGTACAAATTTTGTCAAATCCAGATCTATATACAGGTCTTCGGCGACAATATTAGGTGATTCAGGAGTGGACATCGCGGTGGCTAAGAGGCAGAATAAAAAACCATGTCACAGAACATTTTAACCAAAAACCACTCCACTTGTCAGCACTCAATCACAAGTTCAGCCGCTACATTTTCGTTAAACCACCTTAAGCCGTAATTAGGAGATATATATATATATATTATATATATATATATATATATATATATATATATATATATATATATATATATATATATATATATATATATATATATATATATATATATATATATATATATATATATATATATATATATATATATATATATATATATATATATATATATATATATATATATATTATATATATATATATATATATATATATATATATATATATATATATATATATATATATATATATATATATATATATATATATATATATATATATATATATATATATATATATATATATATATATATATATATATATATATATATATATATATATATATATATATATATATATATATATATATATATATATATATATATATATATATATATATATATATATATATATATATATATATATATATATATATATATATATATATATATAGAAATATATATATATATATATATATATATATATATATATATATATATATATATATATATATATATATATATATTTTAGTTTTCAATATATGTTTTATAATGAAACTTGCTATTTCTTTGACGTTTCGCCCGTCTTAGTAGGCTTTTTCAAAAGGTCTTATTTATTAAGTTTTTTTCCATTTTGAAATTACATGTTAAACATAAAGTAATTTTGAATTTTACAAATTGTTAACATTGATATAAAACTTACATTTAAAATATCGTATATCTAAGAATAAAAATCAAATCAAAATTTATTACGTACAATATACTACAAATGTTTAATTGAAACTTTTAGTTGAAGTACACCTAGACAAAATATCCGTGTGTGTACATCCAAATTGCTTATATAAATAAACTATATTTAGTTAATTAAATGACTTTAATAATTCTAAATATATATTTAATTTTATTCTAACACATCTTGGTCAGGCAACCTCCACAGTAGTAATAAGAGAATATCAAAGTTTTAATTAAGGCTTAAAAGATTAGAAATACAACATGATTCAAAGCACAAAAAAGTAGAATTATATTATAATATTTATTATAACCTGACTACATGATAAATTTCTATAACCGAAGCATCCTTGTAAAATCAATACTTTTACTTTTTATAAATTGCGAAATTTTCTTGCTAAAAAATCTATAGTTATTATTTTGATTTCTGTAGGTAGCAAGTTATAAAATTTTGGAATAAAATACGTTGCAAATCTCTGCATTGTGGTTTTTCTAAGGAGTGGAATATTTAAATTATATTGGACTTCTTCTCTACAATTATACGTATAAGTTGATTTTCTTAAATCTACCGTTCTGTAAGTAAGTAATAATATAGCTTTTATATATAGTTGAGATATATCAAAGACATTAGCTTCTTGAAATACTAATTCTGAGGAATACCTTTTTTGTTTATGTAAAATAACTTTTAGAATAGACTTTTGGGCTACGTGAAGAATTTGTATGTTTGTAGGAAATGTACCTCCCCAAACCGAAATTCCATATCTAATAATTGATTCTACAAGTGCAACATATAACATTTTAAGTATGTTCTCTGGCATAATATTTCTAATGCTATAAAATTTCCAAACTAATTTGCGTATCTTGGAGTTAACCTGCTGAATATGTTCTTCCCACTTTATGTTTTTATCAATTACAACTCCCAAGTACTTTATTTTATCAATTTTGTTTATAAAATTATCACAACAGCAATTTTGGTTTAAAGATTTTAGACAATTATAAGAAAGAATTTTTAGTTTTTGAATCTGTGGTTGATAAGTATCATAGATACTATAACACATAAAATGCGTTTTATAAATATTCACAGTCAATAAATTCTGTGTAAGCCACTGCAAAACAGCTGAGAATTCCTTACTCGCTACATTAGTAACTTCAGCCCAGCTAGCATCAGAGAACATAAGCACAGTATCGACTGCATAAGACAATATTTTTGCTTTACTTTGGATAAAAAGAAGTTCATTTATATAAATAGAAAAGAGAAGAGGCCCCAACACATTACCTTGAGGAATCCCACAAGTCACGATTAACGGATCTCCAATTTCATTATCAATTTTTATAACCTGTTCCCTGTGGTTAAGATAGCTTTTTAGGAGCGTGTTTGGTAATCCTCTTATTCCATAGTTATTTAACCTCTCCAGAAGAATGCTATGAGACACCGTATCAAACGCCTTGGCTAAATCCAGGTATGTTATAAGAGGCTTTTTAGTCAGACTTAGTGTATCGTAAATGAATTTAGTAACCTGAAACAGTGCATCTTCTGTTGAAACTGGTTATTAGAAAGGATATCATTTTTTGCTACATGACTGTTTATTCGTTGTTTTAGTGACATTTCTAAGAGTTTGCCAAAGTTATTTATAACTGATATTAGTCGATAATTATTCATTTGAGTTTTATCGTTATTTTTATGAATAGGGGTGACTATAGATTTTTTAATTCAGTTGGAAAAATCCCTTCTGTAAAACAAAGGTTGAATATATGAGTAAGAGGTCGAAGAATTTCTTCTTTAATTTCTAGAGGATATGCCATCAGGGCCAGAAGATGCAGATTTTTTAAGTTTATCAATTTTAGATATCTCTGTTTCTAAGATAGGATACAAGAACATATTAGGGCTTTGTAAATTTCTTTCTGGTAGAAGTTTTTCGGCGTTTAATACACTTGTCATATTCTGACCGACATTTACAAAAAATTTATTAAACATGTTAGCAACGTCTCTTTTATTTGTTATTGTTTCATTGTTGTGGTTAGTTAAAACAATAGGTTCTGTGTTTTTTGTGTTATTTAGTTTCTCATTAATAGTTTTCCATATTTTTTTAGGGTTATTCTTATTTTCAGAAAGTTTACTAAAAAAATATTCCTTCTTAGTTTTTTTAATTAAAGATTTTAAATGATTTCTATACTTTTTATATTGATTTAAAAGGGTTAAGTTGTTTTTATCTTTTAATACTTCATTATTTAGTTTGTCTCTAATACGGATTGATTTTAATAAACCATGAGTAATCCAGGGTTTTATTTTTCTTTCACTTGAATGTATGCTTACTTCGATACATGATAACCCAATATTCATAAGTATAGTTTCAATGAAACAGTGGTATGCAATATTGGGGTCTGTTTTGTTTAAAACATTATTCCAATTTTCCCGCCTTAACCCATGTTTCAGTTTTTCATAATTTATTTTAGTTTTACATTTTAAATTGTTTGATATAGATATTTTGTTGGTTTTATTTTCTAAATATGCTCTTAAAATAATAGTATAATGATCAGATATATCAGACTTCAAAATTATAGACTCAAAAACATTATACTTCATATTTACCGGACAGTAGATGAAAAAATGATCAATACAACTTTCGGAAGTAGCTGTAGCTCTTGTTATTCTATTAATGTAGCTTAAAAATCCATTCTCTGACATAATATTAAGGTAATTGTTTACAAATGTATTGTTTTTATTTAGTAAATCAAGATTTATGTCACCTGCCACTATATAAACAGTGTTATTATCTTTTTGCGATAAAAGGTCTTGGATTTCCTCAAGAAATAAGTTTATATTAGTTGAGGGAAGTCTGTAAATACTAATAATTTGAAAAGATATATCAAAAATTGAAAAATTTAGTAACAAGAAAGTATTTTCCGAAAATTTTAGCTTAGAGACTTTATTAATCTGAATACCATTCCTGACAAAAACCAGCACACCATCGTTTAGTTAAAATTTCCTTCTGAATAAAATGTATTATAGTTGTTAATTTTAAAATTATCCAAACAATGAATTTTCCATGTTTCACTTAAAATTATTATATCAAAGTCGTCCTTTAGACTTTCTAGCAAAATAAGTAGTTCATCAAAATTTTTATTAATGTTTCTTATGTTAATATGAAAGAGACTTAAATCCGACTTTCCATTAGGGCTATAGTTATTCTTTTGAATAATGCATGTTTCAATGTTAGAAAAGTTATCAAGCTCTGAATTATACTGTAGAACATCCATAAACAAAATGCAAAACAAGAGCGTAGGTCAGCACAATACTCCATAAATAAAAAAAGAAAACAAATATTTTTGGAATATTACTAGGTTGTTCGAAAGAAAAAATGTATAAAAAAAAATAAAAATAGAAAATACCTTAACTGTTTATTTGTTTGTTTAAGTCCAAAACGTCTATTTTCTTAAGTATTTGATATTATTTATTGTCAACCTTTACAAAGATGGATCCATCTGATGTAAATACAAACTTTCTGTCGAATTTTTCTTGGGCTTTTCGATACAAGGATAGGCGTTTTTGATCTAAATCCTCGGAAATTCCCATCTCACTTCCTTTTAAATTCTTACTGTTTCTTAGAACCATATGACGTTTTTTTAGAGAATCTAGTTTAACTATGACAGGCCGTTTTTTATTTTTATTATTGCCAACACGATAGCATTTTACAATGTCATCCGTTGTCACCAAGGAACAATACATTTTAAAATTTAAACGAAAATGGGACAAAAACAGGAACAGAAATTGGTACATACTGTACATACGTAACTTGTATATATATTTTCTTGGATTTGATTTTCTTGGGAATTTTAAGGAAAATTGTAAAAGGAAAAACAAGAACGATATTTTCACAATTTAGTTGACGTTTCGGTGCATTTTGATCTTCTTCAGAAATTGCTTGGTAACTAAAATATCAATTTACTAAAACGTGTTTTTGTTGCCAACATTTTTTAAATTTCACTTACCTAGGAACAATTGGAAATACTAAATGCCTCATTCCATGACAACAATTAATATGTTTTATATATATATATATATATTTATATATATATATATATATATATATATATATATATATATACATATATACTTATTTCTTGCTTTATCCAACCTACATAAATCTCTATACTTGAAGTTATATATTTTAAGCCCGTTATGGTTTTATAATCCTAATTATATAGTTTTGTCTTCAGATTTATTAGGGCTGCTATTTGGGTTAAATAATTTTATTTTACATTTACACATTTAACATTTAACATTTTAATGATTAACTTTGACTCAGAGGCAAGAGTGCAAAATATAATAAACAAGATTTGAAAAAAACTGAATGTAAAACGCCTTTTCCTAAACCTTCTCTCTTAAATATGTTAAATAAATTATACAATAATAAAACTATAAAACATAGAGTAAGTATACAGATTAAGATAGCAGTGCGTGTAAGTCTCACACATCTTAACATATTTATGGTAAAATAATGATTATAGGAAATGTTATATTTTAGAACTTTATTTTTTTGTAACATGGTATTCTGTATTTTGATTTAACTTTGAGAGGACAGCTGCGTTTATATTTTATTTTATTAACGTAAGTAATAACGTTGGGGTGTAATGTCTGTAACGGATGTGTATCTTAACATTTAATTTTAATATTATATTCTGACTTTGGCATTAAAATTTAAAGCTTAATATATTAAAATTGACGTAAACGCACCGTCAGTTACCCTAAAAATAAATTTAATATCATTAACATTTCCTAAAAATCTAATAATTATTTTTTTTACCTTCATTTTCATAACGCTGCTTTGCTAGTCGAAACCATTCCTGGCTAGCTTTCATGATGACCATATCATTCACATCTGAAGGCATAGAGTCGTGGAGCACAAATAAATGGGATCTAAAAGTTATTAAAAAGTTACAAAAAGCATAACTGCTTTTACAGAAAGGCACTGCGTTTCTATATAACTTAGGTAAAAAATCTAAAATATATGAAAATTAGATAGACCAGTTTAGAACTTTAACTAACTTTTAATAACCTAACATTTCTAGAGATTTTTAAGCAAAATTCGGTAATTTTTATATATGAGTGATTTCCATTAAGCAACTAAATTCGTTTTGGAAAAATCTACAGGATAATTTTCTCCAGTTAATACTTACTTGACCCTACGAATATTTTCACGAACTTTTCACTACGTCACGTGCAATTTCTTTATAGTTAAATTCCTTGTCTTGGTGTGTAACTTTTTGATCTCGTAGATTTTCTGATATTTCACACTGTATAGAAGTTATTTATCATTTTTTTTTTTCAAATTCACTTTTTACTAAATAACTTTGAAATAGTGGAAGACATACCTTTATATATTTTGTACCATTTCAAAGTTATTTCATAAAAAGTGAATTCGAACAAAAAAATGTACATTTGATAAATAAATGCAGAAATATATGCATTATGAGAATTACTCATATATAACATTCCTATATTGTAGTTAAGCATTTTGTGGGGAGCCCTTTAGATATAAATTTTCCATTTGGTTTAATATGTTACATGCACTATACTTTACAAATTTCAAAACTGTTATGCCTAATTAACAGTTAAAAAATCTCAAACCATCTTCTGCTTAAGGTGTAAGGATATTAAAAGTTAGCTTAAGTTCTAAACTGCTCTGATTTTAAGATATCCAACTAATCTAACCTAAGCACGAATTTTTATTAAAAATTTCTTTTTCATATTTTAAAATTTTTGCATACCCTGTATAAATATTTGTAACTTGTACAATAGGGAAATTTCTGTAACTAATTTATAACATAGTACCTGTAGTAAAAAAGTAATACAGCTACATGTTAACATGCAAAATAATCAATTTTTTCGTAAAAAATATCTCATACAGGGGTTGCTGCACGTTCCATTTTACAGACGGCAGTTTTTATACGACCTTTTTGCAACATAAAATATATAAAATACAGGAAATGGTTTTATAGAAAATAAATTGTCCTTACATATTGACATTTTCCCCACTTGTGATACAGCTATTTTAATTTTTAATTAATACATCCTACTTTCTCGCATTACTTTAATTCATGTGTCGCGAAAATGTGAAACAGAGGTGATTTTCTATATGAACATTTTGTGTAAAGGTTATCGTATTTGATTTTTTTGTTTTCACTTTTCATATTGAATTATGTAGAAAATTAATCGGTAGTTTATCTTTTAAAAATTGCTACTACAACTGGGTAATTATGATTTAGACAAATTTAAAAAAATTGTGGTGTTAAATAGCATTATATGATACAAGAAAATGGCATCCGCCATTTTATTAATCGACACGAAAGACAAATTCGCAAATATTTTTTGTAATTTGTAACAATTTATAGTTCTAAGAAGTAAAACATATGATCTACGACTGACTGCTGGTAAACTGACAATATTAGACAAGCAAATAAATAGATTTAACACAAAAAACACACAAACTCACCAAAGAAAACGGAACAAACACTATGCGCGAACGTGAAACAAACACCTTGCGATACACAATGACGATAAGATGACTCGACTATTCCACCTCTTTCCTCTTTCAATGCGCCACGCACGTGAGCGTCTCAGCGCGTTGAACGTCGAAAGCTGAAAACTTGTACCTAGCAGTCCGGTCTCCGAAAACGAATGATATTTTATAAATCATCGGGACGAGTAGGAAAAATAATTTTTATGACGGCATTGTTCATATCCCCGGAAGTATGCGAGTCAAATACTTCTTTCATTGCATTTGGTCTGATACATTTTTCAAGTGTCGATGATATTTTTCATAGCTCATGAAATATTTCATAAAAATATTTTTAATGTTGACTAATGAACGACCAATTTGTTGCTATGAACAAGATTCGCATAAATGTATTATTATACACCATATGGAGTACTCGACACGTGACGTCAAAGACATACCGAAAAACTACAATAAAATTCAATTTTAAAACACTTATATTTGAATGTGAATGAATCGAAATTATTTTTCATATCATTAGTGACTCTTGCTGTAACAAAGCAACACATGAGTGGTGAATATTCCCCGGGTCACTCATAAATACATTTTAAACGTTTGTACTTCCCTTGAGTTTTTTTTTCAAAGAGATGTACTTGAAATTTTGGTCAAAATGGTGGTCTACTGAAACATTAAAAAAATATTAAGTACTAAGAAACTAAGAAAAAACACCCTTCTTGGGAGGTTTTTACGATTGAAGCCGGAAAAAAAAAGTAATTCCATTTTGAAACGGTCTAATCCCAAAAACCATGATTTCTTACTAAGAACTAATTATCCAGTCTACTTCGCATTTGCATAAACATATAGTATTCCGTTGAAATCAAATAGTAAATTTTGGTACGAATTCAAAATGGCAAAACAAAATGGAGGCTTAATAAAATATTTAAACAAATACCTCATTATTTTGATTTCAAATATTGTAGAAGAATTAAGTATGATATAGAAATGAACTGTTAAGCTTGTAGTATGCGTTCAAGATGATGGCGACAACAAGATGGCGACTAAATAAAATATTTGACCGATTAACTTCATTTTTGGCTGAATAATTTATGTTTTTGGGGGATGACGTGGTAACGTTTTGATAAAAATCTCGCGCCTACTGAAGTCTTTGAAAAATTAGTCTGAAAATGGAATTTTTAAATAATGTTAAGCAATTATATGTGATATAAAGATAAGTAGTAAAACTGTGATACGAATTTATGAATGAGAAAGAAAATGGCGGTTAAATTAAATGTTTAAAAAACGAACATAAAAAAATCTCTTCTTATTTAACTAACTTTAAATTTCGCAAAAAAGTAAAATGTGATATGGAGATAAACTAGAATTAATTCAACATGACGGAATATACGTCCGCGTTAATTAAATCAGTGTAAAACCTAGTTAAGCAGTTTATTTACATAGCCTATCTACATTAAAACTGCTGCTTTTGGAGCCAAAAAATCAAATTTCAAGCCAGCTTTTATGGCAGAAAACAATCCGAGATTCATTTGCCAAAATTTCACAAATCTCTGGTCTTTATGTATTTTTATGGCTAACTGTTAGGCAAAAAAGCTCATCAGCTACTTTGTGTTACTTGAGATTTGAGTCAAAACTTGTAAATTATTTTCATGTGAAATGAGTTATGTCTTTCAGATATTATTTATATACGAACTCTATGAAGAATCAAAGTTCACAGCAATGTAAAATTAAAAATACAGTAAAATGGTTACGTGCTCTTTACTAGACGTCAATTTTACATAAAAATACTTGGTCACCTTTTCTAGTCAACTGTTTATAATGGACAACTAAGATTCACCTCTTTCAATAAAAAAAACGAATTATATTTCTATTGCCGATTTACATTTTGTGATTGGTTTATATAGTTAATACACATTTTGAGCCAAGATTTTAAAATTATTTTCATGTGAAGTAAGTTATGTCTTTTAGAAATTATTTATGTACGCACTCTATGATGTATCGGATTATATGGTTATATATAATAAAAAAATTATAGTCAAATTATTATACACTCATTAATAGGCATCAATTTTACATAAAATCATTCGATCACTTTTCCTAGACGTCTATTTATAATCTACAACTGGGATTTACCGGTGTCAATAAAAAATAAGAATTATATTTCTCTTACCATTTTATAAACATTTTATGCTGATTAAACTATAAGTACACAATTTCAATACAAATTTGATAATTATTTTATTCTAAAGTGAGTTACTCTTTGACTTTACGTCAAATATACATAAAATTATTTGGTCACTCTTTCTAGACGTCTATTTATAATCCAAAAAATTAGGATTCCTCTATTTCGATAAAATATATACATTTTTGTTGCAATACCCCGTGTATATGTATTCTGTGACCGGTTTTTACAGCGGATACAGAAATTGAGTAAAAATTTTGTACAATATTTTAATGTGAAGTAAGTTATGTTTTTTATACATCAATTATATATAAAGTATAAACTATAGAAAAATATACAGTTAATTTATAATACATTTGTAGAGTAGTATTAAGATCTTCTCCATCGTTAACATTAGATATACATAAATTATACCTTCAGTCTATAGATAATCCAAAACAGACGATCTATATATAGACGAAGACGTGTTATAGATGGTATTGACAGAAATTAGATGTACATTAGAGGCACTGGTATTACCTTGGTGGTGTGCTTTATTTTACTACGGCACACTCTTTCTCTGTTTGATAGCAGAGAGTATGTATTTGTTTTAAGATAATATAAATCTACACTAAGTGGTTGAATGAAAGAAAGGCAGTAAAGTTAGTGTGCAAATCACCGACTGCTCAGGGAGATTGGTTGTTTTTTTTTATTTATAAGGGCGCCAACAGTTCTATACCAGTTGACTGTTAACCGCTCTAGATGTTATGAGTACCACTCCTCAAGACCACTAAGATAAAATTAATTAAAGTTAATAGTAAAAAAAACAAAAAACAATATTTAACAAATAATATTTATTAACAAGTTCAGTGCTCCCCAAAATATTTCCAGAAATATGTATCTCATGTAGGTTTTTTATAAAACATATGAAAAAAATTGGCCTTAATTGAAGTTTTTTTAAAAAAAATGACAAATGACTGTGTAATGATCGTATGTTAATCAGTTTTCATACCTCATGTGCTGAGAGAAAAATCTAAAGTATATTCAAATAAAGGTCACTATCCAAATATTAGATCAACTGTGTAAAATGTTTTATGAAAATAGCTAAATAATCACAAAACAACAAACTAAATGTTCAATAAAACCTGAAAATTAAGTAATACGGATGAGAAAAGAAATTTTCAATCAGCTAATGACAGGTAAAAGTAATAGATTCCAAAATCTATAAATGTTTATAAAGAAAATCTTTAAGTTGTTTTAATTTACCGAACAATTTGATCTAACAGTAAAAATTTATCAAAAGATGCAAAATAATCAAGCAATTAATTAACTTCATTAATTCAAATACAATTAACAATAATAGAATAAAAGAAAAGAGTATTATGTGAATCTAAGAGCAAGCAAATAACAAGAAAAATTTATATAACAAAGTTTCAAATCCAATCACCAATATTACCTAACAAAGTAACACCATTGTTTTATATCAAAATACATTTCTAAAGCAAGTAAATACAATAAATCATAAATATCATCACATATTCCAGTAGTGTTACCTGTCTATAACACTTCTTATATACCTTGTATAAACAAACTAGATCTTATAAGTTAAAATTTCAAGATGTGATCACACTTTACAACAACACTGTATCTTAAAGTATATTATATTATCAAATGCTGGCAGAAACCTATAGACTATTGTATCATAAACTTATACTGTGATGTTCTGTATCTTAAAGCCTACTATACGGTTAAATGTTGACAAAACCCTATAGATTATTGTGTCCTAAACTTATAATGTGATATTTGAGTATCAGCATGAGTTATAAAGTAAAAATAATCTTATTGACAACACCAATAATCATGATTTATGCACATCAGCAGTAGTTAGAACTTTATATCAACAAGTATACTCTACACTCAAAAGAAACAGAAAAAGTCATAGTTGATCAGCAATAAACAATAAAGTCAATTCAGCACAAAAGATGTTAAAATTAAGATACTTATCTAAGTGTCTATCAGCATCGGTGACTTAGATCAGCAGTCTATGATGTAAGTGTCATCGAAGACATTTTCAGCAGGAAAACTGGGTACGTGCACACTTAAGTACTAGGTAACAGACTTCTGCTCCACTTACAATGACACATCCAGGTTCAAACCCTGGTTAGGAGAACAGGAACAAGAAGTAGAAGAGGAGGGAGAAGAAAAAAAAATCCTAGAATAGTACAAACGTCTAAGATTTACACCCCAAATAAAAGTATATAGGTTTGTTTAACAACTCAACACCCAGTATATCAAATAAAGAAAATAATTCCAAACAAAAATGTATCAATATTTCCCAGCTTGAGTTCATTTAAACCAATTTACCCAAATTACAAGAAATCTTAAGTCATTATATTACAGAAATTCAAAATATTAGGCTTGTACATGTCTATTACGATACATAATATTATCAACTACAACCCCTTAACATTATATACAAAATATAAGCAACATATCTATTAATTAATACTAATATAGGTACATTACAGCCCTTATAATGAATAGTAACAAGAATCCACCCCTAAAATCTTGTAAATATCAATACAAAATGTCATTACTCCAGTATAAGTAAGCTAATATAAGATGTTACAGACAGAAAATGTAAATCACTGATACAATATTGTTCAATTTTGCCAAATTGGTTCAAGCAGATAGCATGTATTTATATCTTATCAGGTTGTTTCGGTCTTCAAAGAAATATGAAAATTAAAGTGATTTTTATAGATATATAGGCCTCTTTCCTAATTATAACATACACCTGTAAGAGTTGTATTGAAACACACTTATTAAAGAAAACAAATTCTCCGCATTGTATTTACTATTCTTTGCTTTATGCAAACTTAAATAACAATTGGCTTATGGAGGTTACAATAGACCTTTTTGTATTGCAGAAATAAACTTAATAATTATAACAAACATAAGGTATATATACATTCAGCACATATATTAAGAAAATGAAAAGTGCTATTGAATACATTGTTTGCTACACAAATCAAAGGGCCATCAAGAGTGTCCCCATAGCTCTTAATTTCAATAAGTAAAATAACTCTGTGGCCTTGTATTTACTTTTTAATAAGAGAACTAAGTAACAAAAAAAATAACCCCTTTTTTATATATAAACAAAAAGACCTTAGTGATAGCCGAGATACTATTAGGCAGTCCAGACGAACTGTCAGATTTGTAAACAAAACTGACGTTGGTTGGCACACATGGCGGGTGGCTTCATAAGAAAAGTGAAGAAAACTATTGCATTTAATGCATTTGCAAACGTAGGAAGTGATTAGAAGACGTTTATCGAGCTTTGGTGTGTTTTTTTGATTATTTCTTTTCTGTTGAACCCTTTTCTTGGCATGGAGAGTGAATATTTAAAAAAGCTATTGGTTGAACATCCAGATGTCGGCGAAAGGTAGGCTTAAAACTATATTTTTTCTATATTTTCGTCAATAACAGCCTTTCTTTGTTACAGATATCGCACTAAACTAAAATTAATAAACGGTTTGGACCCGTTTCTCCTTAATACTCTGGACCTAAACTACAACATTGATGGAATTCCACCAATTACCAATATGAATATTGTTTCATACTTAGTTTTGTCCCATAGTTTCTACACAAAGGAACAAATGAAAGCTTTTAAAAGTTTGCAAGCTTACAAATACTTTGAGTCCGGCTTTGTTTTGAAAGTTGGAAGTAAGATAGTCAAGGATCTATACATTTTAGTTGGAAGTGTAAGTTTTTTTAGTAATTTCTCTAATAATTGAAGAGCCAGGAGAAAAAAATGCAATTCAAATATTAACTACAATGCTATTATTTTTCCGTTTTCAATGGACTGGTATCTTGCTTTCCCCTGGATCTTCTATTGTTATCAGTTTTTGCAGTAAAACACAACTAACATTGCCAGATTTTAGGTATTTCTCAAAATACGGGATACCAAAAAATAAACATTAGGCAGAATAATACAATATTGATAAGTGATGTAATGTGATAATACTAAAAACACAATAATAAGTATTGATTGTTATTTTTGAGTCGTAAAAATTTTTATTTTATGGACAACTTGTGAAATACAGAATATGACATACCTATGTTCTCGGGACACTGGGATTAGGTACTGAAACACGAAACAATCACATATATACAGGACATCTGGCAACTAGACACAACTTGAAATAACTCATGCTTAATTTATTTTAATATATTTTTTTTAATTTCAGGTAAAACATTCACAGAGGGCAAATTTAAAACCATTGGAGGTCTGGGTAATTGTCTCAAAAGACGGAAGTATATGTACGGCACACTGTACGTGTATGGCGGGGACAAGTGAGGTATGCAGCCATGTAGGAGCAGTACTTTTTGCAACAGAGTATGCTTCTTCAAAGAAGAAAGCTATGTCATGCACGGACTTTCAATCGGTGTGGCCAGTACCCAGTATGTCTACCAAAGTTTCAATTGTGCGTTTTAGGGACATGAACTGGGGAAAACCCAATATACGTCAAGAGAATTCTGCTATACCGCCAATATCAAATGCAGAACTGGTGTCTATGCTAGAAAAATGTTCTGAAATGGGTCAAACTTCTACACTTATGAGGGTCGTGGAACCATTTGCCACGAGGATTTCAGAAGAAATAAATAAAGAAATACCATCAATACTGGATATATATAAAGAAGAGAACCTTGACAAAACATATGTTGAATTAATGAAAATTGCAGGAGCAATACATTTTACTATGAATAAACAACAAATTAGTCAAATTGAAACTGCAACAAGAAGACAGAGCGAAAACAGAAACTGGTACACCCAGAGGGCAGGCAGGATTACTGCTTCAAAGTTTAAACTCGTATGTCGGACAAATAAAACCAATCCTTCGCTTTCATTAATAAAATCTATATGCTACCCTACAAAGATACTCTTTACAACAAAGGCGACTTCTTGGGGTTTAAAACATGAAAATGATGGAGTAGAAGAGTATAGGCATTATATGGAAGAAGAAAACCATACAAACTTTATTATTAATGAAGTTGGGCTTTTGGTAAGCGAAAAATGGCCTCAGTTAGCTGCGACTCCTGATAGAATAGTGTATTGTGAGTGCTGCAGAGGGGGGTGCCTAGAGGTAAAATGCCCATATTTATTATTTACCAACAATGTACAGGACATGGAAGAATACCTAAAAATGGCAAGCTGCTGTTTAGTAAAACAAAATGATAAATTAACACTTGATAATAAACATTCTTATTATTACCAGGTGCAAATGCAAATATTTGTGAGTTCCTTACAATATTGCGATTTTGTCATTTGGTCACCTGGAATCTTTTTTAAAGAAAGAATTTTGCCAGATTGGCAGTTTTGGAATGAAAATTCTGAAATAGCACTAAAATTTCATTCTGAGGTAATAATGCCAGAGCTCTTAGGAAGGTTTTTTACTAGACAGCAAGGTATGGCAAAAATTATTCATTGGTGTCAATGTAATGGCGTAGATGATGGGAGACCGATGATAAGATGCGAAGGAGATGAGTGTGAAACTCAGTGGTTTCATTTTGAATGTGTTAAGCTGGACGACTTACCAAATTCACCATGGTTTTGTAAGAACTGCCATCCTCCACATCAAGAAGTGTAATTTTTACTGTTTGTGATAAACGAAATAAATAGTACAATAATGGTGATCATTGTTTTATTTAACAGCAGGTGAAAACTCTGGAAATAACCAAAACTTAGTTTGAAATCTTTTTCACATTTTTATGTTCCAGGTTATGTATTTGAATTTTTTTATCCATTTATATATAATCATATAAAATTATGTCTTCATATCTGCGTTTCCTATCACATAATTCACATATAAGTAATTTCTTGTTAAAAAAATAGACGTTAACTAAACTTGAGTAAAACTATCGAATATTGAGTATATCTCCTGTAAAAAATAATGCCGTGCAAAACTTGGGAAAAAAATAGCCCATAATATAATAATACTTTTGTTAAAATATATTTTTAAAAGTGGAGCTATATCACATCTGAGTAGTTTCAATGTCAAAAATGTACTCTTAGTTTAATTTTACTGAAAGCAAGCATAGGAAAGGTATTTTTAAATCTAAATGTCAAAAGTTGTAACTTAATTTTTTTTTGGCTGCACCTTTACGAGGCTGCATTTCAGAAACAAAGACTTCGTGCACCCAAATATATACAATCTCTTTTTAAAAAATAGAAATTAACTAAACTTGAGTAAAGCTATCAAATATTAAGTATATCTCCTGTAAAAAATCATGCCGTGCAAAATTTGGGAAAGAAATAGCCCATATACTCTTATACTTTGTGAAAATATATTTTTGACAGTGGAGCTATATCATATCTTCAAACTTCTAAAAAATATCTGAGTAGTTTTATGTCAAAAATGTACTCTTAGTTTAATTTCACTGAAAACAAGCATAGGAAAGGTATTTTAAAATCTAAATGTCAAAAGTCGTAACTTAATTTTTTTTGGCTGCACCTTTACGAGGCTGCATTTCAGAAATAAAGGCTTCGTGCACCTAAATAGATATACATACTTTTGAAGGGAACAATAAATTAAACACCAAAATTATAAATTTTATATGTTTATTTCATTTGTAGATATTTAAATATATATATTTTAAAGGCTATTTAATGGACAAGACAGGTTTCATTATTTTACACTATTAATATATAGTAATAATAATTATTAACAAATAGTACAATTTTATCTAACAAGAAAAATATTTACACATGCGTTTCTTCCATGCATTATTCTTGACAATTGGTATAATCAAAAAACAATTTTATTATTCAATTGTAATTATTTAATTTACAATATAAACAATAAGCAACCCATCAAAAATGGCAGATCTACACTTAATTGTTTTTATTTTATAATGGGCGGAGAAAAATTCACTAAAGCGCAGCAAACAACTATAATTTTATCTAACATGTTAAGGCCCTCAGGGTTATTACCTTTTTTTAGCATGCTTATCGGAATGGTCCCCTTTAAAATTTTATATTTATTTTTTATCACCCCGATGACTCTTTCGACATGTATTCTTACATGAGCTATTTGCCGAGTCTCTTCTATATCTAAAGGATGCAACTGTGTTTTACCCTTTGTAAATGCAGGAATATGCAATTTTGCTTGGAGGACACCCAATGTTTCTTTTATTAAAAATCCCCTATCAGCCAAAACAATATCTCCAGGTATAATATAATTACAAAAGCTGCTATTTTCAACTATGTGTTTGTCAGATGCTCTACCTCCCCAAGCATCACTTATATAACTTATGCATCCCTGTGGAGTGATTCCAATTAAAAATTTAATTGTATGGTGATGCTTGTAATTTGACCAACATTGTTGTTGGGTTAATAGCGATGGCGGCTTTTCTATAAAAACTTCAAAGCAATCTACAATTACTGTACATTTATCATGAAATGCTTCCTTAAAACAAGATGGTACATTTTTTTGTAAAATATTACGTTCTGGCCATATAATAAAAGCTTTAAATCTTCTGAAAAGGATATCAATAATATTCTCAAAATATACAGATGCTGTAGTTTGTGAGATCTTAAAGTTGTACGCTAACAGCTTAAAGTTCAAATCTAGGCGTAGCTTTATTAAAGTTAGTAATAATTGGTTAAATGGACTTAAAGCTGTTGTGCTTAATACTGATATATATTCTACTACTAATGGAAATAAAATATAATTAAGAGACTTATAATCGAAACCACAATAATACTTCCACTTTTCAACATTTGATATGTCATCCATTAATCCAAATGGTGAATTGTCCACTCTTCTTTGCAGAATTTCAATCTTTTTTGATGCAAAGCTTAGCCGTTCAAAACGCTGTGCTAGTTCGTCCATAGTTAAGTCAGTTTGGGTAGAGACACCAGTATCTACCTCTTCAGATTCGGCTTCAGGTGGGACGTCTTGATTTGAGTCACTTTGCTCCTATTAAAAGAAAAATTGTTTGAGTCTACATATAAATTAGATTAATTTATTAATTTGCATGGTGCACTAAAATCAAATTAGGTTTAGTAGGCTTTTGTTATCATTTGACATTTATCGCCTGTCATCTGTAATCCAAAAACCCAGTTTGATTCTTATATTTTAAATTTTATGTTGTTATAAAATCAGACATTTTTACATTTACAATCTCCATTTTCATGCAGCTAAATCACGATTCGATCTCAGAAATAACAGAGACCCGAAAATGGTTGTTTTAGTTTTCAATTAAAAAATCCAATTGATTTAAATACTTCTTGAAAAAGCAATTATATCAAGTGGAAAAAAAACATGCCTACAAGAAAAGTATATTATGCGTCCAATAGGATTTCAAAATTTTATTTGCCTTACCCCTAATAGCTGTATCTTGTGTCTTTTGTCTAGCCGTTCTTTTCGGTCAACATCATGAGGTCTCTTTATGACACTTCGTGCTGTGTGTCCCATATTTTGGGAGGGAACCCAGTCTGGATGCCCTTCGTTCTCTAAATCGGCAGGCTCACCTAAAGAATTGAACAATTTTATATAAAAAATGAAATTACATAGACATGTACACATAAAGATATTTATAGTTTGTGGGTGTACAATTTAATTTTGCTTGTCTATTGCTCATTTGTTTTGGGCTAGAACTTGGAGACGACTTTACCTCTTTTGGTTTTTTTAGCTGCTTGTAATGATATTTTTTATATTTTTATTTTTTCCAATGATTATTAGATAATAAGTTTAGTCCCTAATACTCATATATAAAAATTTAAAATATGGACAAAAACTATATAATACTCTATTAGCAATAAAGCATGTTTGAGATGAGCTTGAGTATCTAAAAACTCTAATAAATATGATACATTGATACTATTCTTACCTGTAATAAAGTGCCTGCTACAGACTCTTTGGTACTTTAATTTGGATTCTGTCAAATCAGCACGCTTTATAGCAGCTATCCACAGAGCCCTACGTTTGGAAGACAATGCATTTTTCTCAGGTTTCTTTGGAAGATTTAGAACAGTAGGAATTCTAAAAAGGAAATATTGTCCCGATCGCGACGACTTCCACAGCCAAACACAATGCAAGTTACAGGCATTTTAGTCAGTTTTATTGAATAAAACGCTTTTGAAAAGACAACTTTATAAAAACACGCCGAAATAAACTTATGAACTCAAGAGTCAAACAGATAATTGATATTTAAAACAATAAACTCATTATTTACGCATGTTTGTTTACGTTTTGTGTGCCAACCACTGTCATCCGAAAATGAATTTGACAGGTCGCTGGATTGAACCTTCCAGAGAGACAAGAAGCTTAACACCTCACCACCAGGTCGAGGCAGCAGTAGGGGATGACAATCCGTCAGTGGTACCACTTTACTAAAATCAAACTAACCAAATCTGGACAATACATCATCCAATCCCTGAGCTGGATCACAGGAAAGAAAAAATATTTAAAGGAGAAGAAAGTAAAATTACTAATTGAACAAAACTAAGGCGCCATCTACACGGAGACTAGTGAATTGCGTCAATATGAAGCGGAAGATTTCGCTAAGCAGAGACCGCGAGCACCTTACTACATCGCTAGGAGACTTACAGTACCGGATTTACGGATTTTGATGCATTAAAATGTAGTGACGAAATTAAAATGTTACAACTTCCCGGACTAGTTGGGAACATAACTATTTCAACTTTAGTGTTGAAACACTGAGAAGTTCCTTTAATTAAAAATAAAGTAAGTTAAATACATAGGCAGCGATTCTTTAACTATCTTTTGACTCACCAACTTTCAAATATTATCATGATGAAAATTATTTTTCAGTGTTGAAATTCTTTTAACTAGCAGTGATTTTTTGTCAGTTTCTATGTGGTCGTAGAAAAAAATAGTATTATGGTTTTCAATTTTCAGAATTTACATAAGTATTTTACTGTTTTCTAAATACTTGGCAATATCTATCTGTAGCTGTTTTCCCAATATTAATTATTTTTTATTATTTTTTTAAATAATAATATGCCCCCCTACAAATTTACTCTAAAGCAACTGAAGCAGCAATTTGAGCTGTGTTTGGGTAAAGACAATTGATCTCTGACTTCTTTGGTCATATTAAAGCATATAGGGTGTCTCAAAGATAAAATTTGATTATCAAATTATAAAAGTGCAGGAAAATCTTTTTTTTTACAGAACATCCCGTATTTCATTAAAGATTTCAAAAACAGACATTTGTAGATTCTTAACCGCAACTCACAAACGAAAAAATAGCGTAATATATAAATGTTCTATAACATTCAATAGAAACACGTTGCAACAAAAAAGTGCATATCTTCTATATATTTAAAGCACTAAGTCAGGTTGTTCAGCAAGTTGGTAACAGAGTTGGACTACATCAATTTACATGATTTTATTTTGAAATGATCGTTTGGTTACCGAGCCCTTTCAACAATATTTTTATTGAGTATTTTTTATAAATCCAATATGTTCTTCTTCAATAACATTTCTGGAAGTTCTGGTGAATGCGCCCCATATTCTTATAATTTCATTAGAAACTCATCGCACCATCTAACGGAAAAGGCAGAACAAGGAAAGCCGGGCCAGCTAGATTTCTATAAAAATATATAAAAGCAATTATAAAAAGGAAATGTTAAGAAAGGATGTGGCTCGAGTCTGATCTCGGTAGACTGCTGCTATTGTTGGAGCTACTTTCTAGGGTGTTTTTAGAATCCCGGTTAAGAACTAAAATTTTACTCCTTGTATTAAACTAAAAACAATTTGAACTTTAAAAGCAGACACATTGTGTAACTTTATTATTTTCTGAAACTCTAAAATCAAAAATTAAGTTTCTACCTAAAACAGGGTACATAGAATTTTGGATTTCATAGCAAGATTTGTAAATAACCATGAAAGAGTTTCCAGCAATAGCAGCGTTCTACTGAAGCCTCATCTTTTCTTATCTTTTCCTTTTTTAATTATTCTTTATCTTTCTCTAGAAAACATGCATTTTTGTTGTAACATGTTTCTATTGAATCTGATTGAAGCCTTTTATTATGCTATATTTTTGTCCATGCTTGTATATTCTTTAATAAACACTATAAATATAAATTCAAAGGGGTTATATCAGGTGATCTTGATTAGCCAATTACAATCTTAAGCGTGTTAACCATGTGTCATCGAAGATCCGAGGCAGATCCGAGCTTATTTTTGCCATGTAATGTACCGGAAGCTTTGGTATTCTTCAAGTTAGAGATTGCCAGTAAAATGTTTGTTCTTAAAATTTTAAGGTTCTTTCTGGAGTTGAGATTGTCGTTGTATACCACATATCTTTCTTGATTATCCATAAGCAAACAGAACACATTAAAACTAAATTCTGCCTACAATCCTGCTCCTCTTATAACTTAAGGGTTTCCACTGCTTAAAAAATGTTGTGTTTAAGTATTAATATTACTACCAAAAATGACTCCTTTTGGACAGTCTTAAGGCATTAGAGCTTGAATTTTTTGAACTAATGAATATGATATACTCAGATCTTCTTCTTCGCCACTACGTATGGAAAATTGAGAACAAGCGATTCGCTTATTCCGTTCTGTTGATTTGAAGTCACGGCTCTGGACAAACTTGGTAGTGCTTTTAAGGTTCAAAATGGTTATGTATTAACAATATATTCGGATGCCTCGCGTTCAACTGATTATATTACCGCCTTCTCTATGTTATTTGAGTTAAATAACATAATTCATTATATCCAAATGGCGATTAAAAGAATGGCGGTTCAATCTCATAAATTACCATGGCTTCCAACATTTTTCATAGCTTACTAACCATTGAAGAGGGTGTTTTAGAAAACTTAATGGAAAACTTTAGTTAGAGTAAGAAGTTTAGGTTTTCTAGAGAGTAAGCTTTCGTAAAAATACAATCTAATTAATATCTAAAAAAAACGACCATGAATATATACAAGAAAGTATGAAGAAAAGATAGTAAAAAAATAATATACTTCCTGAATATTAAAAAAACAGACAGACTGTTCTATTGCGACATCCAGCGTAGATCATCCGATAAATGTAATTAAAATATACGAAATAATAATTTAATTGATAGCTGCCGCTAGTGCACTTTATCTTTAGTTGTTAAATTATATATTGCCTAAATAAAACTGTATCCAATAAAATTAATTCAAAAACAAAACCAAGGTGCAACCAGATCTTTTCTATAACCTAAAGAGTTGAAAGGCTAATGATTACTAAGTGTCCGCAATAACGTGGCTAAGTATAAGCCAATTTAGATAGGAACATTAGATATGCAATATTATAAAACCGTCGAAGACAGGGCCTAATCAATATTAATTTACTGACATGCTCGACTTTTAAATGATTCTCTATTGTCTGTTTGCTTTTTTTAGTTGAATAATGAGTGTTTTAGTCCGAGATTATCATCTAAATATTTAAATATATCAAGAGAAGGACTAATAAAAAACCCAACAAACATTTATTTAGTTTTTGAAACAATTTCATTTAAATTGTCTATCCTTAGTGAATAGAAAAGAAAAGCTCTGTTGTCAATGATAAAATCCTGTTGTAAAGGTCAAATTTAATTAAAACAATAATGTATTTAATGTAAAAAGTGACTGCAGTTCACTTTTTCTGGCAATATGTTCACGTGTGCTTTAGTACATCGAACCAGGTTGCCTTTAAAACCTTTTTCAGGAAAATATTAAAGAATTACAGACAGCTAGCTAGAAGCCTCAGCTTATTATCTGCAGGTTTACAAGTTATTGAGTTCTTTCCGTCAGTTTTTCGTAGGCAATAATTAGCAAATTTTATAAACATATCAGGTAAATTCTTTATGTGTGATATATGTTTATATTTCTATTAAAAAATAAGAACTGCTGTATATAATAAATCTACTTCATATAATGTAATTCGCAAAAATAATCACGTAAATGAAGTACATCCTAATATTTGTTTTTATTCCTTACGATAGTCTGGCGGGAGAGGTATAATATTATCGTTTTAAAACAATATTTATACTATATACAAGCATTTCATATTATCAAAACCGCAGGGTTATAAAAAATACCTGAAGAATTTGGACAAATCATAAAAAAAAACATTAGCACTATTTAAATATATATGGAATTGAACTAATTTGTAAACGGAAAGGATCTATTTAGAAATTTCAAGGAGAGTAACCTGCAATTTGTAATCACTTGGAAACATTTTACAATATACGAGCTTATGAATTGGACCAAGAAAATATTTAAACAAAATGTTTTTTGTTTATTTGAAATAACTCCAACAAGAAAACTAAAATACTTTTATGCTCTGTGGTATTAACAACTAATCAACAATTTTTTATTTATTTCAATTACAACAATAAAACGAAATAAAAAAGTAGCTTATAATGTCTGGCACATATCAAATAGACCAAAAGTTTTTGAAAAATTGGTCACAATTACCATTGAGTGCAGTCACATTTTTGTGCTAAAACGGCGTCGATTCTCTTTGGCATAGTGTCCAACTAATACAGTAGTCTGGCTGAAACTCATTCCAAATCTCCTGAAGTTCCTTCTTTAGTTCTGGAACGGTGTGGACTGGACATTTTGGATTAGAGGGGCTCGAAGTGCTTTTTTTCATTTGTTGA